>PVJS01001550.1:0-95903 GCA_004027185.1 Glis glis
GGGGGGGAGGGACACCAAGAGCTGTGTGCATGTATGTTAACACCAAACTGATACTCATTGTGATGTGAGACTACAATGCACCAATAAAAACATGAAAAAAAAAGAAATCAAAGATCTATGCTGATGCATACACACAAATAAAATTTATTCTTTGCCTATGCTACTGAAAGTTTGGAGTTATTACTGAGGCATAACCTAGCCTATCCTTATAGATACAAGTGGCATAAAATGGATACATGCATTTTATTGGAGAATTGTAATTATACATCATAGTGAGGTTCAGAGTGATAAGTGCACACATGCACGCCGCATTCGTTGTGTGTTTCCCTTCAGTTCCCACCTCGCTCCCCTCCCTCCCCATGGATAGTCTGTACATCAATGCAAGTAACTTCATGTATGAACAAAGGGTTATTTGAAGAGTTACCATCATCAGATCTCCCCTTCCTCCCCCCTCTGCCCTCTCTCTTCAGCTCTCACTTCCCCATTCCACTAGTGTCTCCCTCACTTATCTGAGGTTTTATTTCCCAGTTTCTCTCTAGCTTCCACATATGAGAGAAAACACATGGCCCTTCACTTTCTGTGACTGGCTAATCTCGCTAAGCATAATATTCTCAAATTTAATCCACTTTCCTGCTAATGACACAATTGTGTTATTTTTTTATGGCCGAGTAGAATTCTATTGTGTGTATATAGCATAATTCCATAATCCATTCATCTGTTGATGGACACCTAGGCTGGTTCCATAGTTAGGTTATTGTGAATTGAGCTGCTATGAACATGGAAATGCATGTGTCCCTATAGTAATCTCATTTCAATGCCTTTGGGAAACTCCCAAGAGCTGTATGCCTGGGTCATAAGGTGATTCCATTCTCAGTTTTTTGTTAGTTGGTTTTTTTTTTTTTTTTTTTTTTTTGCAGTACTGGGGATTGAATCCAGGGGCATTCTACCTCTGAGCTACACCCCCAGCCCTATTTTTTATCCTTTATTTTGAAACCGGGTCTCACGAAGTTGCGGAGGGACTCACTAAGTAGCTGAGGCTGGCTGCGAACCTGGAACCTCCGGTCTCAGTCTCCCAAGTACTGGGATTACAAGCGTGCGCCACCACGCCCGGCGCCATTCTCAGTTTTTTAAGGAACTGCCATACTGATCTCCATAGCGCCTGCACTAATTTGCAATCCCACCAACAGTGTGTAAGAGTTCCTGTTTCACCACATCCTTGCCAGCATTTATTGTTGTTTGACTTCTTGATGATTGCATTCTAATTGGGGTTAGATGGAATCTCAGTGTAGTTTTGATTTGCATCTCCCTGATTGCTAATGATGTTGAACTTTTTTATATATTTTTATTGGTCATTTGTATTTATTCTTTTGGAAAGAGTCTATTCAGTTTGGTTGCCCATTTTTATTGGTTTCTTTGTTGTTGTTGTTGTTTTAGTATTGAGTTTTTAAAGCTCTTTAAATAGTCTAGATATTAGTCTTCTATCCAAGGGGTAGCTGGCAAAGATTTTTTTCTCATTCTGTAGGCTCTCTCTTTAGTTTCTTGATAGTTTCCTTTGCCACACAGAAGCTTTTTAATTTGAGACAATACTGTTTATTGATTTTTGTTTTATTTCCTGGGTTTTGGAGGTCTTATTGAGGAAATCTCTACTGGTGCCTATGTGTTGGAGAGTTGGAGAGTCCTATGCCCTCTTCTAGTAGTTGCAAAGTCTCTAATTTCTAGATCCTTTATCCATCTTGAGTTAACTCTTGTGCAAGGTGAGAGGTTGGGGTTTAGTTCCGTTTTTCTACATATGGTTACCATTTGTGGAAAAAGCATCTGTTTTTGGCCCCTTTGTCAAAGATCAAGTTGCTATAGATGTGAGGGTTTGTTTCTGTATCTTCTATTCTGTTCCATTGATCTATGTACCTGTTTTGTGCCAATACCATGCTGTTTTTATTACTATAGCTTTGTAGTATACTTTGAAGCCAGGTATTGTGATGCCTCCAGTGTGGTTTTTATTACTAAGAATTACTTTGGCTATTCTGGGTCTTTTGTTTTTCCATAAGACTTTCAGGAGTGTTTTTAAAAACACAACTCCAATTTGAAAAATTCCAATAGCTCTAAAAAGCTATTAAAAGATTTATTTAAATCTTGCCTTACTGTTACCAAACCAGATACACTCCCCAGAAGCAATTAATTTCATGCTTTTACCAAATGTTATGGTACTCAATTCTGTGAAATAAAACAATATGCTTCTATTGCTATTCCTTAACTTCACAGTTTTAAACACTACTTGCTATTATGTTAAATCAGGATTCTACTCTCTTATACCACAACCACCACTCCCAGTACCACCCCCGACAATAGCCTTATTTCACATTCTCTCCATCCTCCTGATGTAATTATATCAAATTTTTAGTTAAAATGATCATCCACTATTACATATTCACAAAAATAGCGATCACCTCAGACTTCCCTTAGTCCATCTTGAGACTCCTACGTTGTCTGGGTCCCACACTTCTATTTTGTACATCTCCCATGGCTCTTTAAGAAAGGACACAGGGAAGATAATTTTTTAAAGTACTAGAACAATCAAGTACTCTAATTTCTAAAGAGAAAATAATTTTCTCTCCTAATTGTGAAAATATTATTTTCTAGTTTGCAGTTTTTTGGGTTTTTTTTAACAATCTATGCCATTTTTAGACCTGGATTAAAACATGTTTTTTCAATCTGGATGTTTTTAGGATCTTCTTTTTCCTAATAAATCTTGGGATAGGCATTTTTTATTCTGGACATTTGACAGGCCCTTTAATCTGATAATTGAAAATTTGTTCAGTTTTCTGGTCCTCCCTCTATAATGCTCTCAAGTGAATATCACTCTCCAGGGACCTCTTAGAATCCAGATTGAGCCTCAATTTTCCACTTCTTTTTCTCTTTTCTTCTCTCTTCTATTTTTAATGTGACATTCTGCTTTCTTAGACATTTTTTCAACATCATCTTGAAACACTTCAACTTAATTTTAATTTGGAGCATTATATTTTGGAAACCCATGGTCTTTTCTGCTTCTCAATATTACTACTTATAGCATTCTATTTCAGGGTATTCACTCAGGTCTTTGGGGGTGGTGCTGGGGATTGAACCCAGTGGAATTCTGCCTTGAGCTAAAACCCTAGCCCTATTTTATTTTTTATTTTGAAACCAGGTCCTACTAAGTTGCTGAGAGGTATGCTAAGTTGCTAAGGCTGGCCTTGAACCTGTGATCCTCCTGTCTTAGCCTCCCAAGTACCCAGGTGCACACCTGGCTTGTTTTCTTCTATTCTTTCATTATATTCATTTCCTTTTTTCTGTTTACTTATTACTGTCTCTACTCAGTAAAGGAGGTTTTTACAATGTTTTTCTTGGTAATCCTTGGATATCAGTTCATGGATAAAAATGAGGCTTAGAAAGGATGAGTAGAGTGAAGGATGATTAGAGCAAGCTTGATGGTGCACACCTGTGATTCCAGTACTTGGGAGGCTGAGACAGGAGGACCACAAGTTCAAGGCCAGCCTCAGCAACTTAACAAGGCCCTCCGCAACTTAGTGAGACTCTGTTTCAAAATAACATAGGGCCAGGGGTATAGCTCAGAGGTATAATGTCCTGGGTTCAATCCCCAGTACCACTACCAGACACACACAAAAAAAGATGGTTAGATGTGCTCCCTGCAGGGGGTGGGAGAGGGAGGAGAGAATAAGAATTGGACTGGGAAGGGACCTGTCAATCCAGGGACTTTACCACAGGGTGACTAGACAGCAAGACTGACCTCTTGCTAAGGTTCCTCTAAATATCAGAATGCCTGAGTCCTTTCAATTTCTCCAGAGAAGGATTCTTTGGCCTCCTCCCTGGGTCAAAGATGCCTGAGAACCAGCATTCTGGGAAGCAGACAGATGGGGACAATGCAGCTCACTATTCAGTATAAAGACCTCACTTCGTTCCTTTTCCCAACCAAGCAGCTTACTCCTGTCCTCCTATCTCCCTAACCAAAACTGATCTGACATTCATCTCTCCAAAGAAACAAACCTCCAGGCTACTACACTAATGGAGAGGAAGACTCACCAGGGCTCCAGGAGGCAGTAAAGACCTGGGAGTTGTCTTCTACAGAAATTGCCAGCGGCCCCTCCTACTTTCAGCTCCATGACTTCTACAGCACTTGGTGACTGCATCTTCTGAGCCTTTGCCGGGATCTACAGAGAAAGTTTAACTTGCTTTTCTGTGCTATTCCTTCTGCAGACATGTGCAGCCACATCTTTAATTTAAACCAGCCACTCCTTCTCTCTCTGATATCTAGCTTCCAAGACCTTGTTGATGTCTCCCATCTGCTGTCATTTTCTTCTGTCTTGTTCTTTGGGGCTTATTCCTGTTTTACTTCTTGTCATTATTTTAGTAGGATTTGAAAAGGAGTTGATATGAACACTTGTATTACTTCTGCTCTGTCTGTTCACGAGACAAATGTAAATTTTGAGCTAAAACAACTAAAAAGAAAATTGCAAGCTCTTTGAGGACAAGTCCCACAGCACAGATTGCAGCAAGAGGCAGGCAGGGGTCACTCAGTGAGATCTTCATTGTATGAGAGGAGTGTCCAGCTCAAACATTCCCAGAACGTGTTCTGGCATTTCACAAACTGAGACAAATGACTTCTCACTTACTAGGAGAGGGCCTCTTTCTGGAGACATTTACAGTAAATTTGGACAGATCTTTCTCCCACTCATTTTTCTATTTGTTTTCATGGAGGATAAAAAAAGAACATTTTGTTTAGTTTTATTCTCCTGCAGACGTGTATATGGTGGGAAATGGAAAAGGGGTTTGGTTACCAGTGGCCTAGGAACTCAAGCACGTGTTCTGCCAAAGCCACAGCCTGCGACCCACAGAGCACAGCGCTGCCTTTCCTACGTTGCCTGTACCAGAGGAATGTATGATTCGCTAAAGACGGTCAAGATAAACCACTCTGAAGGGCAGCAGTGGAAGAAAGGGGCATTTTCCAACAATCTGTTGCTTGTCCCTATTACCGCAGCACTGGCTTCTTCACAGACCAACACAGGGAGGCAACAGGGAAATGTGGTTTCAAGTTTGCTGAGTTAATTGTGCTTTTCTCTACTCTCAGCCCTCAGATTTAGATATCAAAGATGCCTGAACTTTTCATCTAAATAAACAACCCAGCCATTGCTGGAGGAGCACATCTGAGCGATGTCTAAGAAATGGATCCCTCCATTTTACACCAATTTCACCACAAAATCCTCTATATATGATTCTCTTCTTGGAATTATTTTAATGCCTCTTTGGTTTAGCTTATTATAAGATGTGGAATCTATATTATATAATTCCTCATTCAAGACTCAGTCAACAAAGATCTTTTCAGAAAAGTTTACAAGAAAATTTAATCAAAGGAGCATTCTTGAACTTATAATTAAAATTCCCCAAAGAACCACAAATTCAGCTATTTCTTCCTCAATGCTAATCCCACCCCATCCTATCATAAAAACATCACCAGGAAGCAGTAGCAAGCAAAGTGGAAGTGAAGGAAGGGAGAAAAAGATGAGATCATTTTCTATGCTCGCAGGTAACTATTTCCTTTTTCTTTATAATAATCTTAATAGACATGGAGAATAAGTAAGCCACCTTTTATGAAATAATTTGACTAGGTTTTGTGAAGGCTACATCTGATGAGAAATGTTTAATTCATAAAAAGTTGTGCCGAGCATGGTGGCACATGCCTGTAACCCCAGTACTTGGGAGGCTGAGACAGGAGGATCATGGGTTCAAGGCCAGCCTCAGCAATTTGGTGAGGCTCTCAGCAACCTAGTGAGACCCTATCTCAAAATTAAAAAATAAAAAGGGCTGGGGGTGTAGCTCAGAGGTAGAATGCCCCTAGGTTCAATACCCAGTATAATAAATGAATAAATAAATAAATAGTTGTAACTCTTATGTAATAAAGAAGGACCTAGCATTATTTACTACCTACTTTGTGCCACAAATTTCCCATTTTCCATCAAATGTATAATTTTATTTAACCTTCATAGCAACCCTATCAGGTGGGTATTATTGACCATATTTCACAGATGAAAAAAACAGACCTGGTTTCCGGGGTTACTCAGTTAACGTGGAGTTTAGTCAAAACATGAAGCCACATCTTTTTTAGTTTGAATTATGTGAAAGACAGCATGGCAGAGTGGTAAAAATCACAGGTTCTAGATCAAGATGGCATGCACCTGATCCTCACTGTGCCCCGTCTAAATTGCTTAGGTGAGGTGTTTTACTTTCTGTGCTTCAATTTTCTCATCAACAAAATGAAGTTGAACAAATTAATAATCTCACAGGGACATTGTAGAAATTAAATTATTAAAAATGATGCTATGCTAATAGTAAGCTCTCTCTACATTTTAACTGTTGCTATTATTATTATTGCCCTATCTCTGCTTCCATGAAAATATTTTTGCTTGTTATTTCAAATATGCAAAAGAGAGACATTTTATTAATAATTGGACCTATGAGAGGATGGTGTTCTCCCAAAATGTCACTTCATACATAGCTGAAATTGAATTTGTCCAGGCAGCCAACCAAATTGTAAGTTTCAAAGCCAACTTAGTCTTCCTGTTAATTGATATCTCCCAAAGGACTTCCAATAACTCTTTCCTGAAATTTCAAGTATTTTTATTGGGCCTTAACACACATACTTTGATATTTTAATGTTTGAGCCATAGAGCTAGTCAGGAAGTAGAGCTGACTGACATGATGGATAGAAAGTGCTTTTAGCTATCCTTCTTACAAAGACAAAAAGGTCTAAAGTCTCAAGAGTTGAATCTTGGGCTTGGGGAGGACCATGACAGGCACAGCAAGACAGGGAAGTTATGTTCTTGTTTTCAAATTCTTCTTTGCTTACTGCTTGACAAAATACAAAATGTTTGCACACATATTTCAAGAGATCTGTTGTTTTTCTGAAATCACTATCTGTTCTCTGCTTTAATAATTCTAATAATAGAGAACTCACTCCTTTGGGAAAGGGGAATGGGGAAATTAATATTTGAAACGTACCATATTAGATCAAAGAAGCAAGCAATCTATTAGAGACTTTAAAGAAAATAAATTTTATATTTCCTCTCTGTGAGTTGTGTTTTCTTAGAATTGATTGAATTGACTGAGTATTTACAGACTGCAGGGCACTTTTCCAACCCATGGAATAGAACATTTGTAGAACTCTCAAGATCCCATAAAACTTCAACATGTGCTGTTCTAAAGCAAGGGCAGTTAATTAGCATGCAATCTAGGGAACAATTTAATGGGTGCTATGAAAACTAGGAAAAGTGAAAGGAAAAACGAAGGGGATAGCTGTTAAGGGGTCATCTGCCAAGGAAAATCTGCTTGCTTACATTTCTATACATTTTTCTAAGAATAAATAAGATGTGCTTTTTTGTGGTACTGGGGATTGAACCCAGGAGCATTCTACCTCTGAGCTACACCCCCACTCCTTTTTTGAAAACAGGGTCTCACTATATTGCAGAGAACCTCACTAAGTTGCTGAGGTTGGCCTTGAACCTGTGATCCTCCTGTCTCAGCCTCCAAGTATTGGGATTACAGGTGTGCCCCACCACGTCTGGAATAAGATGTGCTCTTACGAAACATTAGATCTTGTATGTTCTGTTTGCTAAATTGTTTGTTTTCAAGGGAAACAAAACAAAATATCTTCTCCCTTGTCATTTTATTTTCATGAAGTATCCTTTTTTGACATTTAAAAGAAAACATAATTTATACTGTATGTAACTTAAATACCGTGTGCATGTTATCTGAGTTGAACAAAGTATAAAGATGCATCTCTACACTTAAGGGGTTTTAAAATGGAGAATAATAAAAATGGATTAGTGCCAAGCATGGTAGCAATAATACCAGCACTAATACAGTGCTACCATGGTAGCACTGTAATCCTAGTATTGGGAGACTGAGACAGGAGGATAACAGGTATGAAGCCAGCCTCAGCAGCTTAGTGAGGCCCTCAGGAGCTTAGCAAGACCTTATTTCAAGATAAAAAAAAATAACAATAAAAGATGCCCCAGAGGAAGAGTTCTATGGGACTGTTAAGTGACTTGCCTCTACCTGGAATATCAAGTCTCATGCCAAGGAAATGTCTGTTCTACTTTAAATATTGAAAGTAAGATCAACCAATCTCCAAAAATCAAGGATCGTATGTTTTCTCTCATATATGGAAGCTAGAGAGAAAAATAGGAAACAAAAGGACTTCAGAATAATGAGGAAAGAGACCAGTAGAATAGTGGAAGGGAGTTGGGGAGGGTTGTGGGGAGGGGAAGGGAGGCCTGATAAAGAAAACAGTTCAAATAATGCTACCTCCACATATGATGGTGTCACTACCAAACTCACTAACATGGAGGCAGGGCAATGGGGAGGGATGTGGAGGGAAACACACCAAGTGCTGTGCACATGTGTATTTACATCACTTTGAATCTCACTATGATGTATAATTACAGTGCACCAATAAAAGCATACAAACACAAAAATAAATAAAAGGCTTCTCACTATCAAAAAAAGATAAAAATAAAATAAGACTGGGGTATAGCTCAGAGGTAGAATGCCCCCTGGGTTCAGTCCCCAGGAAATAATAATAATAATAACAATAATAATAATAATAATAATAGTAATAATAATAGAATAGCAATCTAGGCTCACACATACACAGGCCAGGTGGCCTCTGGTATCTCCAATGAACAAAGGAAATGTTGAGATTTTATGTTAGAAAAGAGAAAAGCTACGAAGGTGTTTTGAAAGAAAGCTCGTGGCCACTTGCACACATGCTGGTGAGCTCTAATTGGCGGTTGGCTGCAGATGTTGCGTAGACTAGTCTGAACATCATAGCAAGATGTTTTGTTGGATTTGGCATGCCTGACAGTAGCAGGAAAGTGTTCTTGTATAAGAAATTGGCTGCTCTTGTGGTAGGCCCTGTTATCAGGTAAATTGTGTGTGAGAACCCTGCTTTCACAGTCTTCCTGCAGAAATGCACACCCCTGCTGCATGGAGGTGAATGTGAGCCCAGGGCGGGCAGTTGTCGTGGTCAAAGGAACCACTGAAGATGGTGAAGGACTGCAGACAAATATAGAAAAAGAATCAGAGAGAACCTGTGATGAGGGATGGAGAATCCTCAAAGCTGATCTTTGAATCTTCTACCACACCCACAAATGCCACTGTCCCCACATACAGGGCAGCTCATGGAAACTGCGCAAGATTCCGTGTGACACAGTAAAACTGCATGCTCCTTGAAAATACAGTCTGCTCAGACTTTGAAGGAGGGGTCTAAAGATACACCATTATTCTATATGTGTGACCCCCTTTTACCAACAGGCTTTAGGTAATACAAGGCCTGGGGACACAAGGAAGTTGTTAAAACCTGTTTCTGATAGTCACTGTAGAAATCAATTACTTAGTATGCAGAGACTATCCATAAGTCTCTGTATTTCACGTGTATTAATATCAATGTTCACAGCAACTGGGCAGGAGATAGTATTATTTCTCCTTCAAAGATAAAGTAACCATGCTTCCAGGAACCAAGCAACTTTTAAAAAGGCAATAAGCAATAAAACAAAATTTCAAACATGAGTTTCCAAACCCAAAACCTAAGGATTTTTTCATTATATATGATTATAATTCATGCTTTTAGAAATCCCTGAGATGTGCTGGTTTTGGAGATTTGGTGAGAATATGTATGAGTATTTTTGTTTAGCTGGCTTTCTCCACAGTCAGAAAATATTTGAGGTGATTTCAAAGAGTAATGAAGTAGAGAATTTCTAGTCACTATGGTAGAGTAGTTGATCCCTCCTTTAGAATTATAGAAAAATACCAGGTAAAAAGTGTTCAAAAGCAGCCGGGCGTGGTGGCGCACGCTTGTAATCCCAGTACTTGGGAGGCTGAGACCAGAGGATCCGGGTTCGCAGCCAGCCTCAGCTACTTAGTGAGGCCCTCTGCAACTTAGCAAGACCCTGTTTCAAAACAAAGAATAAAAAATGGGCTGGGGGTGTAGCCCGAAGGTAGAATGCCCCTGGATTCAATCCCCGGTACCACAAAAAGAGGGAAAAAAAGTGTTCAAAAGCAAAAAAGGAAAAGTTACTGGGTACATAAATGAAAAAGAAAACTAAAAAATAGAGCCATAGGTAGGAACTGAAGGTAAACATGGAATAGTTTAGCGCATGGAATTCTCAGGAGCATGTGTATGCCTGAGAAGCTATGAGGGCACAGGTGCATGGCACTGCTGAGAGTAGAATTAAACTTGCAGTCCAGGGAAAGTTTATTTGTCCACAAAGATAAGGACTAAAAGTGTCTGACAACTACACTAGCAAAAGAGTAGCATGGTGGCAGACAATCGAAAAAGAAATGACTCCTAAGATTGAAAGAGTGAACCAAGCTGTAATCAGAGAACAAAAATTCCACATTTACACATATTGTATAGAAGCCAGAGAACATTCAAGGCAAAAAGAAAATTCTGGGGCTGGGATGTAGCTCAGTGGTAAAGTGCCTGCCTTGCATGTGCAACTCCTTGAGTTTGATCCCCAGTACCAAAAACAAAAAGGAGGAGGAGGAGGAGGAGGAGGAGGAGGAGGAGAAGAAGAAGAAGAAGAAGAAGAAGAAGAAGAAGAAGAAGAAGACGAAGAAGAAGAAGAAGAAGAAGAAGAAGAAGAAGAAGAAGAAACTGAAAGCTACTCAAAGAAAAGAGATTACCCACTAAGAAATATATTAGTATCAGAAAACTATGAAGTAAGACTAAAGTGCCAGGTGCAGCGGCGCATGCCTGTAATCCTGGTACTTGGGAGGCTGAGACAGAAGGATCATAAGTTTGAGGCCAGCCTCAGCAACTTAGTGAGGCCCCCAGCAACATAGTGAGACCCTGTTTCAAAATAAAAAATAAAATAGGACTGGGAGGTGTAGCTCACAGGTAGAATGCCCCTGGGTTGAATCCCCAGTACCACACACACAAAAGTCTAAAGCAACACTCAGAAGAAATTTTGTATTCCTATGTCTTTTATAATAAAGCAAGGCTGGTTGAAAAGAAAGAAGGAAAAAGTAAGCAATAATCAACTTTTCAATAAATTTAAAAAGAAAAAAACAGAAATGGTTGTGAAAAGCAAAAGCTTTTAGAAAAATAAGAGAATAGACAAAAATTTGACAGGTCTGTGAAATAAAGAGAGAGAGAGAGAGAAAGTTTAAAGACTCACTACATTTAATTTAATTACAGAAACAGAGAAGACTTTAAATTTATAAGAAAATAAAAATGGATCAGTCCATTTATATCAATGTGTTGAACATGGTAATGAAATGGATGATTCATTATAAAATGCAAAGTATAAATTAGGAAAATTGACCCCCAGTGTGGTAGAAAATCTATCGATATAAGAAATAAATAGGAAAGAATCTTCCCTTTTAAAAAATGCAGCAGACCCAGGTAGTCTTATGGGAAATTGTTATTAAATCATTATAAAATCAGTTATTTATCAATTATATAAATTATTCTGTAACATTAAAAAGACGTATAAAGTATCTCAAATCATTATACAATGGGTAACAGAACCATTATATCAAAGCCAGACAAGGACAAGGAGTCGTGCAAAAGGAACCAGATCTGTTCTCACTGTGAACATACTGAAAAAAATTACTTCTAGGCATGGGGGCACATGCCTGTCATCCCAGTACTTGGGAGGCTGAGACAAGAGGATTACAGGTTTGAGGTCAGCCTCAGCAACTTAGCAAGGCCCTCAGCAACTTAGCAAGATCCTGTTTCAAAACTAAAAAATAAAATAAAATAGGGCTAGAAGTGTAGCTCAGAGGTAGAATGCCCCTGGGTTCAATCCCCAATACCACATAGAAAAAAATTACTATGTAGAATAATAAAAGATTAAATAATTATTGTTTGTATTCCATAAATAGATACCATATAGGCTATACCTATAAATGGAATTAGAGGGGGAAATATCTGAACATTTTAAAAAATACTAAAAATAGATAACCTGATAAAACACATTAACCAATCCTAGTTTTAGATTTCAAAAAACTAAGTTCAGTACTAAAGTAAATGTCCTTAAATTTAAAAATTAGCTACAGGGAACCCATATCAAATGTTATCTTTAATTTGTGTATGTGCATGTGGTACTGGGGTTTGAACGCATGGCCTCACGCATGGTAGGTTAGCACTCTAGCACTGAGCTATGTCCCCAGCTGCAAATGTTATTCCTAATGATAAAATATAAGAAGAAATCCCAAGAAACCTGGAAAAAGGCAGATTGTTCACTCTCACCTCCTTTGTTTAACAATGTAAATAAGGTTCTAGCCTTCAAAGTGAGACTAAAAGAAATAACAGATACAATATTGGAAAAGAAGAGATGACATATCCTTATAGTTTATTTCATTACCTATCTGGAAAACATAACAAAGGAAAATTTATATCCAACATAATGGTTGGAGACAGACCACAACAATTCAATAGTTTCTTAAACTTAGACAAAGATTTACTAATAAATTTAATAAAGTAATTTAGCAAGTAATTGCAACAGCATAAAATTTAACTAAAAGTCATCTTAAAAATGTGTGGCTAAATGCAAAGACATTTTATGTTCTCTCTCTCTCTCTGTGGTACTGGAATTGAACCCAGAGGCATTCTACCTCTGAGCTGCACCCCCACCCTTATTTTATTTTATTTTATTTTATTTTATTTTATTTTATTTTATCTTGAAACAGGGTCTCACTAAATTATCCCATGCAGGCCTTGAACCTGCAATCCTCTTGTCTCAGCATCCCAAGTACTAGAATTAAAAAGCTTGTACTTGCTGAAGCTGTCCTGGAACCTGCGATCCTCCTGTCTCAGTCTCCCAATTACTGGGATTACAAGCATGTGCCACCACACCCAGCTATCCAAAAACTGCATACGCAAGTGGGGCTTAGGGCCACTTTTGCCATCTCTGTGCTCCAAAGGAACATGTACTGTGAATATACTGTACACGTTAAATTTTCATGTAAGAGGCTTTACTTTTCAAGTACAGTGTCATTTCCACAGTTGCTAGAATGACAAATACCTATAGATATGTGAGCTAATTTTTGAAAATAGATCCATGAGTTGTAAATAGATATGTATTCGATCTTGATTCTTTCTAACATGTTCTCTCTCTTCCATTTGCAAAATATGTTTGAGAGCATTGATAGTACTTTCCTTGTCAGGAACTGGAGTTCACCTGCTTGCACAAGGGAATGTAAAGAGAGAAAGAGTGTTCTTTTACGGCAATCTGAGGAAGCAACAATGTGCCACGGTGAAGAACTGAATAAAAAATCTTATTTGTGCTTTCTTTGTAAAGTGAAAGGAGGTTGTGCATTTTGTCAAGGAGAAAGAATATGAAACTATGCCAGTGTTATACCAGTTTAAAAAAAAGGCATGTACCACCATGTCTGGCTACATTTTATGTTCTTTGATAGGATTAATATTGTAAAAATATCAATTATCCTCAAATTATATACTTGTACCTAAAAATATACCATCCAGTTATAATTTTTATACTTTTATTGGTGCGTGGTAATTATGTATCACAGCAAGGTTCAAAGTGATACAAACACACGTGCACACAGCACTTGGTGTGTGTCCCTCGGATCCCACCGTACTCCCCCTCCCCATACATGTTAGTGAGATTGTTAATGACACCTTCATACGTGGATATAGGGCTATTTGAACTGTTTCCTTCATCAAGTACTTTTCCCCTCCCCACCTCCTTTCCCCAATTCCCTTCCACTATTCTACTGATCTCTCACTTCATTCATCTAAGTCCCTTTTTCTCCCTATTTCCTCTCAAGTATCCCCATATGAGAGAGAACATACAACCCTTGAGATTTTACCTTGAAATCTGAGATTGGCTAATCTCACTTAGCATAATATTCTCTAATTCCACACATTTTCCTGCAAATGACATAATTTTGTTCTTTATGACTTGAGTTAAACTCCATTGGGTTTATGTATCACAGTTTCTTTATCCATTCATCTGTTGATGAACCTATGTTGGTTTCATAATTTAGCTATATAATAATTTTGTTTAGCACTGGGGATTGAACCCAGGAGCATCCTACCTCCAAGCTACACCCCTAGCCCTTTCTTATATTTATTTTTTATTTTGAAACAGGGTCTCACTAAGTTTCTGAGGCTGGTCTTAAACCTGCGATCTTCCTGTCTCAGCCTCCCAAGTACTGGGATTATAGGTGTGTGCCACCATGTCCAGCTAATAATTTTTAAATATATTATCTCTTAGAATGGCAATCATCAAGAATACAAACAACAATAAATGCTGGTGAGGATTTAGAGAAATAGGAACTCTTATAACTGTTAGTGGGATTGTAATTTAGTGCAGCCACTATGGAGATCAGTGTGGAAATTCCTCAGAAAACTGGAAATGGAACCACCATACGATCCAGCTCCACCACTCCCAAGGATCTTTCCAAAGGAATTAAAATCAGAAGATTATAGTGATACACTCATATCCATGTTTATAGCAGCACAATTCACAATGGCCAAATTATGGAACCAACCTAGGTGTCCATCAACAGATGAATGGATTACAAAACTATGGGAAATACAATGAAATTCGACTCAGCAATAAAGAAAAACAAAATAAAATCATTTTCAGGAAAATGGGTGTGCCTGGAGAACATTATGTTAAGTAAGATTAGTCAGCCACAGAAAGAGAAGGGTCATATGCTTTCTCTAATATGTAGGAGCTGGGGAGTAATTGGGATACCAGAGGGATTTTTTTTTTTTTTTTGTGGTACCGGGGATTGAACCCAGGGGCGTTCTACTTCCACGCTACGCCCCCGGCCCTATTTTTTGTACTTTATTTTGAAACGGGGTCTCACGAAGTTGCAGAGGGCCTCACTAAGGAGAGAGAGAGAGAGAGACAGGGAGAGGGAGAGAGAGAGACAGGGAGGGAGGTAAGGAGAGAGAACGCTCGCGTGCGCGCACGCGAGCTGAGGCTAGCCGCAAACCCGGATCCTCCGGTCTCTGCCTCCCAAAGTACTGGGATTACAAGCGTGCGCCACCACGCCCGGCTCCTATTTTTTATACTTTATTTTGAAACCGGGTCTCACGAAGTTGCGGAGGGCCTCACTAAGTAGAGAGAGAGAGACAGGGAGAGAGAGAGAGAGCTGAGGCTGGCCGCGAACCTGGATCCTCAGGTCTCCGCCTCCCACAGTAGTGGGATTACAAGCATGCGTCAACACACCTGGCCCAGAGGGATTTTAGATAGAGAAACCCCAGTGGAGCCATGGAGGAGCCTGGGGGAACTGGGGGAGGGAGAATTAATGAAGGAAACACTTCCATTGGTGTTATGTAAATATATGAAATTACCAATGGCAATCTCAAAATCATGGGGAAGGGGGAGTGAGGAGGGAGCTGGGGGGAAGCTCACCAAGTGCTGTGTGCATGTATGTCCCTAGCATTCTGAACTACATTATGATGTGACATAACAATTCACCAATAAAAGTGTATTTTAAAAATAAAAAATAAATAAATAAATAACCTCAGTTCCTATATTTTAAAAAAGAATATAATTATCAACATAACATATGAGCAAATCTTTATTGTGGACAAGTGGCCTTTCTGGAGGCAGAAGAGTTGCTCAGTAATTCCTAAGCCTTGATTCTGCATTTGCCCCCATGACACACATTCCAACGAATAGGAGGCAGATACTGAAAAGAATGAGCTATGTCTACTTCCATGTAGCCACATCAGAAGTTCTCCAAATATCGTTAACTCAAGTCACATGACAATAGATTCTAATATGATCTCATGTGGATTTTAAATGTAAAATGTACACTTCCGCATAGACATGAGTACACATGCATGCATGCAGATGCCCAGAGAAAAGACAGAAATAATACATGGCAAATTGGTAGGAGTGGTGACCACTGTAAAAGGCAATAAAATTGGAAAGACAAATGAAAGATAAAATACTTTAGAATTCAAGATATTTCTTTATTGTGATTGTAATTTTGAAAAAATGCTGCTTGAAATAATCATTCACCTTTCAGGATTCCTTTCCAGAATGTCAAGAAAATCTAATGCAAAATCCCCACAGGTTCAAGAATCATGAAATCACCTATGCTTCTGCCCTCGTTGTCTATTGCTGGAAGGGTAGCCATTACCATTCATTTTGCATTCTTTCCCTGGCTTTACTTTGGTACAATTTCTGGGGTTTGCAGCATTTCCCTGTTTCTGCTGTTTCTTGAACATTTGCTGCTTCCTTGCATAGATTGGAATCATTATGAAATTACTTTTCAACCAGGTGCAGTGGCTCTCGCCTGTAATGCCAGTATTTGGGAGGCAGCGGATCACAGGTTCAAGGCCAGTGCACTGTAACTTAGCAAAACTCTGTTTCAAAATACAAAATAAAATAGGGCTGAGGTTGTAGCTCAGAGGTAGAATGACCCTAGGTTCTATCTCCAGTTACACACATGCGCATACACACACATTAAAAATGAAACAAAAAATCTTGAGACAAATGAAAACAAAAATGCAAAATATACCAAACAGGAGCCGGGTGTGGTGGCACACGCCTGTAATCCCAGTACTTGGGAGGCTGAGACAGGAGGGTCGCAAGTTCGAGGACAGCCTCAGTAACTTAGCGAAAACTGTTTCAAAAATAAAAATAAAAATAGGGCTGGGAGTGTAGCTCAGAGGTAGAATGTCAGTGGGTTCATTCCCCAGTACCACAAATACATTTATATATATCAAACAGAATTCTATAAAAGTAACAGTAAGAGGGACATTTATAGTGATAAATGACTATATTAAAAGAGAAGAATGATATAATTTTACATCTCAAGGAACTAGAAAAAGAAAAAATTAAGTGTAAAGTTAGCAGAAGGAGGGCTATACTAAAGATTAGAGCAGAAATGGATAAAACAAAATAAAAACAAGAAAATGTAACTAACAGTTGGGTTTTTTAAAATATAAACAAAATTGACAAATCTTTAGCTAGACTAAGAGAAAAAGAAAGAAGACTTTAATAATTGAAATCACTAGTGGAAGAAGTGATACCACAACTGATGACAAGTAAGTAAAAAGAGACTACTATGAATATATACACAACAACAAATTGGGTAACCTTGCAAAATTAATAAATTTTTAGAAACATATATCCTGCCAAGACTGAATCATGAAGAAATAGAGAGATGGAACAGACTGATAGCTAGAATGTAGGTTCAATCAGTAATCAAAAGCCTTCCCAGAAAGTATGTGGGGAAGCCGGGCGTGGTGGCGCACGCTTGTAATCCCAGTACTTTGGGAGGCGTAGACCGGAGGATCCGGGTTCGCAGCCAGCCTCAGCTCTCTCTCTCTCTCTCTCTCTTTCTCTCTCTGTGTGTCTCTTTCTCTATTTAGTGAGCCCCTCCGCAACTTCGTGAGACCCGGTTTCAAAATAAAGAATAAAAAATAGGGCTGGGAAGCCGGGCGTGGTGGCGCACGCTTGTAATCCCAGTACTTGGGAGGCTGAGACAGGAGGATCCAGGTTCGCGGCCAGCCTCAACTATTTAGTGAGACCCTCCGCAACTTAGCGAGACCCTGTTTCCAAATAAACAATAAAAAATAGGGCCGGGGGTGTAGTTCGGAGGTAGAACACCCTGGGTTCAATCCCCGGTACTGCAAAAAAAAAAAAAATAGGGCTGGGGGTGTAGCGCGGAGGTAGAATGCCCCTGGGTTCAATCCCCGGTACCACAAAAAAAAAAAGAAAGTATGTGGGGAGAGCCCCGATAATGGGAGAAAATCTTTGCCAGCTACTCCTCTGATAGACAGCTAATATTTAGCATAAATAAATAACTCAACAAATGTAACATCAAGAATTATAATAATAACCCAATAAAAAAATTGGCAATTGAACTGAAATGAAACTGCTCAAAAGAAGAAATACAAATGGCATACAAATACATGAAAAACTGTTCAACATCATTAGTAATGAGAGAAATATGAATCAAAACTGAGATTTTGCACCGGGCGTGGTGGCGCACGCTTGTAATCCCAGTACTTCGGGAGGCGGAGACCGGAGGATCTGGTTTCGCGGCCAGCCTCAGCTCTCTCTCTCTGTCTCTCTCTCTGTCTCTCTCTCTCTCTACTTAGTGAGGCCCTCCGCAACTTCGTAAGACCTGGTTTCAAAATAAAGTATAAAAAATAGGGCCGGGGGTGTAGCGCGGAGGTAGAACGCCCCTGGCTTCAATCCCCGGTACCGCAAAAAAAAAAAAAAAAAACAACTGAGATTTCATCCAATTCCAGTTAGAATGACAATCACCAAGTATACAAACAATAACAAATGCTGGTAAGGAACACTTAAACACTGTTTGATAAGATTGTAAATTAGTACAGCTGCTATGGAGATCATATGGAGGTGCTACTAAAGACTAGGAATGGGACCACCATATAACCCAGCTATACCACTCCTCAGTATCTTCCCAAAAGAAAGTCAGAATATTCTAGTGATACATCCATACTTATGCTTATAGCAGCACAATTCACAATACCAAATCATGGTACCAACCTAGATATCTGTCAACAGATGAAGGGATAACAAAAATGTGGAATTTATGCAGCCATAAACAAGAACAAAATTATGTCATTTGTAGGAAAATTGCATAATATTCTCTAATTCCATCATAGTCAAGGGTCATATGTTTTCTTTCATATGTAGAATCTAGAGAAGAAATAAGAAAGAAAAGGGGCTTCATGATAATAAGGAGAGACCAGTAGGAGAGTGGAAGGGAATTGGAGAAGGGAGAAGGGAAGAGAGGAAAAGGAGGTGTGAGGAAGGAAACAGACCAAATAATATTATGTCCATATATGTAGGTATCACTACCAACCTTACTGGTATGTATGGGGAGGAAGAAGAGGAATGGTGGAATAGGGTTAGGAGGAACCATATCAACAGATGTTATGTGCATATATGAATGTATTACTTTGACTTTCATTGTGATTCAGTGAGATTCAAAATTCAATAGAATTTTATTGCACCAATGAAATTCTAAAAGAGAGAGAAAGAGAAAGAGAATCCCAGATGAATTCTACCAGGAAGGAGGAATTAACATCAATCCTTCTCAAACGCTTCCAAAATGTTAAAGGGAATGAAATACTTCCAAACTCATTTCGTGAGGTCAGAATTGCCCTGATAGCAAATAAAGACATTATAAGAAAAGAAAACAACAATCTAATATTCTTGATGAATAGAGGACAAATACTGGTCTTGGCAATTATTTCATGGATACAGCACCAAAAGTACATGCAGCAAAAGCAAAAATAGACAAGTGGGACTACATCAAACTAAAGACCTTCTGTGCAGCAAAGGAAATAATCGAGGAACAGAAAAGACAGTCCATGGAATGGGAAAAAAAACATTTGCAAGCCATATGTCAGATAAGGAGTTAATTTTCAAAATATGTATGGAACTCAGTAGGGCAAAAACTTATAATCTAATGTTAAATCAGCCTAAAGACTTGAATATGCATTTATCCAAATAAGACATACAAAATGCCCAAGGAATAGAAATAGGTTCAATGTCACTAACCAGGAAGACACAAAGACAGACCACAAATGAGGTATCGCCTCACACCTGTTAGAATGGCTATTGCAAACAACAACAACAACAAGAAACATTGGTGAAAATGTGGAGAATGTAGCACCATAAACACTTTTGGGAAGAATGCAGAACTGTGGGGCCACTATCAACACAGTATGGAGAATCCTCAAGACATTAAAAACAGAACTGCCAGATGGTCCAGCAATTCCACTTTGAAGTATTTATTCAAAAGAATTGAAACTAGGATCTCAAAGAGACACATTAGCACTCCAGTGTTCACTGCACCATCTTCACAATAGCCAAGATGTGGAAATAACCTAGATGCCCATTAACAAATGGACTGATAAAGAAAATGTGTATACATCTAATGGAACATTATTCAGCTTTAAAAAAAGAAGAACCTTGAGGACATTACACTAAGTGAAATAAGGTAGTCACAGAAAGACAAATACTGCATGCTTCTTCTTATATGATATGTCTAAAGTAGTCATTTAAAATATAATCAATCGTAAAATCAAAGTAGAATGGTACTTGTGAGGGGCTGGAGGGAAGGAAAAATGGAGAGTTGCTAACCAAAGGGCATAGAGTTTCAGTCATGTAAGATGAATTTTTGGTTGTTTTTTTTTTTTTTTTTTTTTAGTATGGTACTAAGGATTGAACTCAGGGCCTCATGCATTCAAGGCAAGCACTCTATCACTGAACTATAAATCCAGCTCAAGGTGCACACATTTTAATGGTCTACTGTACAACATTGTCCCTACAATTAACAACAATGCATATAACACTTATAAATTTGTTAAGAGAGTAAAGCCGGGTGTGGTGGCACACGCTTGTAATCCCAGTACTTGGGAGGCTGAGAACAGAGGATCCCGGTTCGCGGCCAGCCTCAGCTACTTAGTGGGGCCCTCCGCAACTTCGTGAGACCCGGTCTCAAAATAAAGGATAAAAAATAGGGCTGAGGGTGTAGCTCGGAGGTAGAACGCCCCTGGGTTCAATCCCCTGTACCACAAAAAAAAAATTTGTTAAGAGAGTAGATTTCATGTTAATTGTTCTCACAGAAATGAATGATAATAATAATGATAATAATAACTGTTTAGTGTTTCTTCCAACTTTGACATTCTATTATTATGTCTCCCAGCATGACTATAAGGTATGTTTTGAATATTTCATAATTTTTTTTATTTTTCAGATGAAAAAATAGTTAAAATGAGGTTCTTCTCTAATGTGTTTAGTCTCCTATATTCATATGCCTGACAACAACAGAGACTAAGAATTTCCAAAGTAATGGTTTTATGACTGACATGCAAAATAACTCCAAAACTAAAACAGATATTTTCTCTATGTCAGTAGCCAAAGTTATCTGATATATAATAAACAAACCACATGACAGATACAGTTATTGGCAAAATAACTAAAGAAAAAAATTTAAGGACGGTCTAAGTTTTGTTGATAGGTTTAAAAACAACCCATGAGTAAAAATGTTAATGAAAGTAATCAAATGAGTAAAAAATGTAAATAAATATATTGAGGCAGAATAAAGTAAATATTATGTCAAAATCATAGTAGGGAATGTTCTAAGCAAAAAGGATTATTATGCAAGCTAGAAAGGCAAAATTCTTGAAAGGGTAAAAATAAGAGAAAGACACATTATCAAAGAATCCATGCTTCACATTGAAAAAAAGGAAAACTGGAAGCTTTTGCTCCCAAATTTGATCTAAATCCTCTTATATCCTAAACAGTCTTCAAATCTCACTCCCTACTGAGGAATCATAAAAATTAGAATAACATAGTTCTCTTTGACAAATACATTAAAACACTCATCTTCCACCAAACAAGCAAAACTACATGTGAAAATTAAATAAAAATAGCACGTAAAACTCTTACCCATAGGAATCTTCCCTAAAATGTGGCCTGTTTGTGGGTGATGCCCTGCTAGACAGTACCTCCTTCACTATGAACACTGACTCTCACAGTAAGGCAGTCACTCAGAGACACCACCAAGAGCCAGCATGATCAGGAATTGCAGGTTATCCTCATCCAGAACTCTCACTGTAGAGTCAGGAAGCTGGAGCCAGGAAGTTTTGAGTGCTAGGTTACACAGTCACAAGTGGCAGAGCCTGAACTCGAGCCTGTACTTCTCAAACTTTGGCCTGGTCCTCTTTCTTCTCTGACCTTCTTTCTGTATTTCATTCTGGTGGAGAGTTCCAAATGGCAAATCAAGCATGCTTGCCAACGTTACTTTGGTCATCAGGAATACAGACTGATTCTAGAGATGGTAGAGATGGCAGCACTCCCATGCAGGCTGTTTGCTTCCTATCACTTCTGTAAGAAATTACCATGCACTTAGTGGTTTAACAATTACAAATGTATTATCTTATAGCTCTGCTGGTTGGAAGCTCGACACAGGTCTCCCTGGCTAAAACTGAGGTGTTGCCAGCTGCGTACTTACTCTGTGGGGTTCTAGGGGAGAGCTCACTTCCACACCTTTTCAGTTCC
Organism: Glis glis; assembly: GCA_004027185.1. Classification (NCBI taxonomy): domain Eukaryota; kingdom Metazoa; phylum Chordata; class Mammalia; order Rodentia; family Gliridae; genus Glis; species Glis glis. Next base: position 22,092 of record PVJS01001550.1, read on the forward strand.
TTGTCTACATTCCTTGGCTCATGCTCCCTTCCTCCATTTTCACTGCCCTTGACATTACATCTCTCTGGTCATTCTTCCATAGTCATCCCTCCGTCTTATTTTGACCCCGGCATAGAAAGGTTCTCCGCTTTGAAGGATTCTTGTGATTAGATCAGACCCATCTAAATCATCCAGAACAATCTCTCTTCTTTCAGGGTCTGTACCATGATCTCACCTTCAAAGTCCTTTGTGCAATGTAAAGTACCATACTTACAGGTCTCAAGGGTTAGAATATAGACATCTTTGAGAGCCATTATTCTGCTTTCCATACAGGCTCTTGGCACAGCTATGCAGACAGGAACATTTTTTTTCATTCTTGCTTCCTTCCTTACCTTCATCCATCTTCATGTCTATTTCTCCCTCTTTCTCTAGTCCCAAGCACCTGGAAGCCCAATAATTATTTGGCAAAATTTGGTTGGAAGGAAGAAAACAAAAAAGGGAAAAAGGGAAGGAGGAAGGAAAATTTTCTTCTACTCCATCTCCACTTAAATTTAAGTTCAAAGTCTTGAGACTGCAGCATCTAGTGACCAGGGATTAGCATCACTGATGGAATTTCAGGGATAAAAGCTGGGATCTTTTTCTTTTTAAAGCTGAATAGTATATTCCATTGTCCATATATACCACATTTCCTTTATTCACAATGTATGCATATTTTTAAAACATTAAGTTATATGTTATAAATATATATAATCTCTGTTTATTAATTTTTAAGAATATTTGCTTAAAATCTGGGGATGAGCCGGGCATGGTGGTGCATGCTTGTAATCCTAGTACTTGTGAGGCTAAGACAGGAGGATCACAGGTTCGTGGCCAGCCTCAGCTAATGAGGCCCTCTGCAACTTAGTGAGACCCTGTTTCAAAATAAAGAATAAAAATAGGGCTGGGAGTATAGCTCGCAGGTAGAATGTCCCTGGGTACAATCCCCAGTACTGCAAAAAGTAAAATAACTAACTAAATAAATAAATAAATAAAAAATCTGGGGGTGATTTGAGAACCCTCCAGCTTCCCTGTGAGTATTCCTACTTTCCACTCTATATCCATAAGAGCATTCTAGCCAGAGATCATCAAGTAAAGTCTACATTGTTTTGCCAGTTTCTTTTGCGGGGGCGGGTATTGATGAGACTTGGACTCAGGGGAGTCCTACCTCTAAGCTACACCCCTAACCTATTTTATTTATTTTGAAACAGAGTCTTGCCAACTTGCTGAGACTGGCCTAAACCTTGGATCCGCCTGTCTCAGCATTTAAGATTATAGGCATGCTCTTCCAGGTTCTTTACCAGTAGGAAAAGTATTTACCATCTATTAGCCATTGAGGTCAGAGTAGAAAATCCCAAATCCCAACAAAAGGGACTCCTACAGTGGGAAATTAAAGCAAAAAAGAACCATTTCCTATTCCAGCCTGTCTCTCCTCTGACATGGAACTAGAACGGATGGAAAAGGGACAATTGTTAGCTCTGTCCAATAAAACTGTCTTTCAGATGACATTTTCAAAAGGGGACTGAGGTCCTTGGGTCTTCAGAAATTCTAACTCCTGGGCCTCCATCATTCCCACACCTTTATCTTCCTTTCTCTATTCTCTATATCTCACAGGAACTAAGTAATTATGTCTAATCAAAAGGTGAAATTCAACAAAATCATTAGATTCCACGAACATTAAGACTAGAGAATTCACAAATGATGTTCATAGGTCCTCTCTCATCTCTCCTATTTTGTAGATTTAAAAACAAAAACAAGCTCGGTGTGGTGGCACATACCTATATTTCTCAGCCTTGGGAGGCTGAGAAAGGAGGATCACAAGCTTAAGACCAACCTCAGCAACTTAGCAAGACTCTCAGTAACCTAGTGAGACCCTGTTTTGAAACAAAAAATAAAATAAGGCTGGGGTGTAGCTAAGAGATAGAATGCCCCTGGGTTCAATCCTCAGTACCAAAAAACAAAACTGTAACCCAGAAGTTTGAAGTTCCTTCAGAAGGCCACTCTTGTTGGTGAGAGGCTGGAGCTTGAAGGTTAGTTTTTTTCGAGTTTGCTCAAGGTTACATTCTGATGCTGAGAGACTGGGTCGGGTTGATACACTACAGATTACTAAGAACAACACTTGGGTCAGGGAAGGGGCTCAGCCAGTGGATGATCTATCTGGTCCTTGGGATCAAGACTAAAACTGAGCACCCCTTCCAACCACAAAAAAGTAAATCTCCTTTAAACCTTTTTCAGATAAAGAAACTTGGATTTTTCTACTAATAAGAATTGTATGTTCTCTCCTCACATCCAAAATAAGGGATTTGTTATATGCATTTATTTCATGTGCTTCTGAGCCAGTCAGCGTCTCGGGAGGCATATGAAAGGGTTTAACTTCAGATAATAAAACAAGCCAATCATCTTGGGAAATAACCTTGTGTCATGTATTATTTGGTTTCAGAAAAGCAGCTGGCTATGCATGACAACTTCAGAAAGGGAAAACTCTCTTGTCTCTTGGTGAAGTGGTTTGGAATTGTTTCATGAGGTTTGCCTACAGGTGGGTAGGCATTAGTAAAAGAGTCTTAATTCTACTTTTGGATCAAGACCCCTGATATCTCATTCATTATATAAATTGCAATGAGGTCTGAGTTAACTAGTACCAGGTTTTAAATTATTTTAGTGATTTTAACACCTTTTAATCTGGGTCTTGTTCAGATTGTTGATGACTTGAGCCTTTGAAATCTGAGTGTCCTGGCTATAACCAGACCCAAATACTTTCTTAAATAGTATTTGAGAAATAATCCAAATATAAGAAATGGGTTTTTTTTACAAAGGTACTTGTCTACAAAGAAGCATAGTGTTCCAGTTCAAGGACATCATTAATTTTAAGAAGACAAAGTAAATGCTCTTTCCCAAGAAAAAGGAAACAAATGTCTTGGGCTGAATTTTGCTTTGCATGAATCTAAAAAAGAATCCCTAAAGGACTCCAGACAACAGTCTAACTTTAAGCTCTCAGCCTCATAAAACAACTATTTTAATTAAATACAGAGATTCTCCACCAACTTTACTCCTCAATTATTTAAGGCATTAAGAAAAAGGCATTAAAATGGCATTAATAAAGATGCTGACAAACTCATGACCATGGATAGCAGAAAATGAGTTTTCAATGAAAGTGGTAGTTATTGTTGCTATTATAATAAATGAGGTCCTATAACTAGGAAGGTCTGGGCTCTTCCCTCACACTGTTTAAATTAATCCATAAAACTCTACATATGCACTTAGTTCCACACATACCCTGAAAAAATGTGACTGCAAAAAGCAATGTGAGTCCATATGTCTCTGATAATAAAGAAGTCTCACTTAGGAATCTTTTTTAATGGCCTGAGATATGCACAATTTAAGATACATAACTTGAGATAAAAAGAAACATCATGGATGCCTCTCCACAAATCTAGGTGCTCAAAAATCTCTCCTCATGTCCTTACATCTGTTGAAAGTAAAAGGAAAGAAAGAAAAGCTCTATATACAATAATGGCTTTCCCAGGGCAGATTTCATTTCCTGGTTGTAAGAGGTCCCATCACCTTTGTCTATCACAGCACTGCCGCTTCTTATGAATCAGATGAAGGAATGAATGTGAACATATGTATAAAAGTTACATTAACTAATTTTTATCTCTTTTGGTTTTTAAATCCAAACTTTAAAAAACCGTATAGCTGTAGAAAAATGTCTTTGTATCCAAGGACCATTAACTATTAAATAAATAGAACATGCTGATTTTAATAAATATACCCCCAAAATTATTTCAACCAGACAAGGAAAGAAATTCTACTGCAAGAGAATTATGTGGAATAAATTCATTCTCCTTCCAACAAACACACATCAATAGTTGGCATTCAATAATCCTTAGGCAAAACTAGCATTCTACTAAGAATCAGAGATGCAAGCATTTTCCCAGATAAGTGAATTTCATTTCTGGTCTGTTACTTTGCAAAGACTTACAGCTTAGTTAAGTACATGGCAATGCAGGCATACCATCATCTAGCAATCACCAAGTCACAACATTCTGGAAGAATAGTACTTTTCTATAGACATTTCCAGGTCATAATAAGATCCCACAGTAACCTCATAGGGATAATTTGAAGGTTTTAAAACAGGATCTGAATAATTAACACAGAGGACTTACTATATCCCTAAAAGAGAAGACTTGCTATCACTAAAATTACAATCTCAAAATAAAAAAAATTAAGGAAATTCCAATTAGTAATCTATAAGAAGGTTCACAGCTAGGTACTGACTTAACCATTATGGAGGCCACTTTGCTTCCCTGTAGAGTAACAGAGGTCCCGACTCCTGGGATCTCCTCAGAATTTCCTGAAAGTTGGTGAGACAGGTCAGTCAGGGGCCTGTCGATTAGACAAAACCTTAGATGTTATAGTGGATCCACTTATTCTAAGAGTGGACATGTTTGCTTCAAGAACAATGTCAGCCAATGAGTATTGACAGTAGTCACACATAAAGGCAATTAGCTGTAGTAAGAGATAATTGTCCCAAGTACTAGAATAATGGGGGGAGGGGAGGATGGCCAGCACCATGCGGCCCCTGAAAAGACCAACATGCAGTAGGCTTGCAGTGTACTCAAGTGAGGGGACAGTCTTTAAGAGATCAGAACATGGCATTATGATTACAAATTTATGGGTTATACACACAATGGAATTCTATTCAGCAATCAAACAAAATTATGAACAAAATTATGAACAAAATTGTGTCATTTGCAGGAAAATGGATGAACCTAGAGAACATTATGTTAAGTGAGATTAGCCAGTCACAGAAAGTGAAGGGTCATATATTTTCTCTCATATGCAGAAGGTAGGGAGTAAACCGGGATGCCAGAAGGACATCAGACAATGGAGGAGAAACACCAGTTGAGCCAGGGAGGTGGTCTAGGGGAAGGTGGGGGGGAGGAGAAACAGTGAAGGGATCACTTCCATTGACAATATGTACATATGTGAGAATACCAATGTCAATCTCAATACCCTGTATGGGGAAAAGGGAGAGTGAGGACGGAGCCAAGGGAAAGCATGCCAAGTGCTGTGTGCATGTATGTCACTATCATTATGAACTACATTATGATGTAAGACTATAATGCACCAATAAAAGTATTTAAATTGGCATTACATGCTTTAAATTAACATATAGTCACAAATAAAGATAACACGAGAAACATATGTAACAGACTCTGGGGACAACAACATTCTTTAACCCACTTGTACTAAATTAACTTTGCCCATACATAAAATTAAGCACCTCTGGAAATACAGGTTGATTCTTGGCTTTCTTTTTCTTTTTGCCCACAGGGATTGGGGGGTGAATCACTTTCAGTCTATGTAAGTCAAGCTAAAAAGTAGTGTAGAGTAGCATCAAAAAGAGATTTAAAAAAGGCTTTTGGTAGTGATCCTCTGTATCAGTCTAGGTCACAGCAGGAAACAGATGGCACAGTTGCATAAAGAATCTACAAGCATTTTAATAAAAGGATCATTTATGAGGTATGGGCAAGGTTTAGGGAAACCACAGGAGCTTGGAGGCTAGTAGTTCCAGTTCCCACTGCTAAGCCTGAAGAAGGAAGGGGAGGCAGTGGTTCCTAAGAGGCAGCAGCGTGGAGAAGGCCATCTTACAGGAGCTGTGAGCCTAAGTTGAGAGTTATTATCAGCCAGGGAAAAGCCCACAAGCAGGGAACTGACCTCTTCCTGTGATCTGGTGGTGGCTTCACCAACTCAAACACAACTAATAACTAGAGAGCAAGGGTGACTACTGATGTAATCCCCAAAACTGGGTTGAGTGAGTTAAAGAGGCTCTGAAGGGGCAAGACATCCAGTCCAGCATCTGTCTTGTAATGAAATGACTGCAGCAGTCAAGGCTGGCGAGGCTTTAACACCAAGGAAACATACAGGGTTTTTTTGGTATGGTCCATGGGACATAAATATCTCATTCAGATCACAAGTGAGCAGCACAGATGTGCCCTTAGCAGTGAGGTCAAAGGACAGGGATTCATTCACTGCCAGGGAATGTATCCTTCCCCAGCACAAAAGATCAATCAAGTATACTACAAGTATACCATCTGCAGGGGTGGCATAAGCCTGTAACCTCATTTCTTCATGTACTTTTATGATGGCCTCTGACTTAAAAAGAAAATTAACTGGGAAGGGACAGAAAGCATGGAAGATGGATGTACTTAGGATTATTATAAGTCATGTATGCATTTTAAACATTACTCATTGCCACTGGGTCAAGGGTATGTTGCTGACTGCATGTGGGTGTGAGAATTTGTGATGGTCTCCATTTGGTCCAGTAATCATTCTGCGTGTCCAGGAAGGATCATTTCTGTATGAAGACTATTGACAGAGCATCAGTCTTGTAAGGGCCTAGAATTCCTTTCTGCTCATTGCACAATTTCAAGAGTAATCTCAACTAACCTTTAGGACTCAGGACTGTGAGATGATATGTCACTGCAAGATTTTAACATATGGTAAGTTCAGGAAGTTAACCTAAGTGTCATATGCATTAATTACTACCTGTCCAATGAAATGTACATCAGAATATATTTATAACTCTTTTCCTACCCTTTTTTCAATTAAAAAATTAAAATTTGGCTTTTTTCTTATGCTAAAGGTATTCAACTCCCATCTAAGAATTTCACAGGAAAGTTCACACTGTACTAAAAAATAACATTTTTCATCAGTCAAATAAATAAAATAGGGCATAGAAGTCTTCACTATAGAGGTCTTACCAAGCCAACCTTCTGATACTATGCGATGAACTCCTGGTCCCTAGAGACCTGTTTGTGAAACACTTGTAGAAAATGGACTGGTAGAGAGCTTTGGGGGGTTTCACTGGAAAATTCTACCAAACATTTAAGGGAGAAATAATAACGATTTTGCACAATCTCTTTCAGGAAATAAAGGAGGGTGAACACTTCCCAACTCATTTTATCAAGGCAATGTTGCCCTGATACTGAAATACACAATGAAATTATAAGAAAACTACAGGCCTCATGAACATAAACCAACTGTCAGAAAACTATGGTCTGTGGGTTGGCCATCTGTAAATAAAGTTTTATTGAAACATAGTGATATCCATCCATTTGAGTGACAGAATTGAGCAGCTACAGATGTGACAGAAAACATGTGGTCTGCAAGTCAGCACTATTTACTATGTGGTCCTTCCGGGGGTTTGTCAACTCCCAACAGAGACACAGAATTCCTCAACAAATAGTAACATGTTAAGTCTAAAATATGTAAAAGCAGAAAACACTGACCAAGTTCACACAGTAGGATGTGAGACAGGGGTGGGTACCAGAGCCCAAGCAGAGTGAAGAGGGCAATTATGCAGCAGCAAACCCACACAGGGTATTCAGGGCCCAAGAAGACCAACAGAATATGCATACAGGAGCTGTTGCCTGTAGTGAGCTGTGGGAAGCCAAGTAAAATGAGGAGGTGACCACGTTGCAGGAGGCAATGACAAGAGAATGGTTATATGAACATACAGAGAATAATTTTCTTGTACCAGAAAGTAACTACAAATACTAAATTTTTAAATCCAGAAAGAAAGTCTGAAAAGTATCATGAGGATAGGTCAAAAGATAACAGACATCCACTTGAAAGGCCTTCCACTTACCAAACTGTGGGTAATTTGAGTGTCAAAAACAAATAATGAAGCTGGGCATGGTGGCACACACCTGTAATCCCAGTACTTGGGAGGCTGAGACAGAAGGATAGCAGGTTCAATTCCAGCCTCAGAAACTTAGCAAGACCCTGTTTCAAAATAAAAAATAAAATAAGGCTGGGGGTGTGACTCAGAGGTAGAATGTCCCTGGTTCAACGCCCAGTACACTACTGTTACTACTAATAATAATAATGGATTGTAGTCCATTAAATTAAAAATGAAAGCCAGGCGTGCTGGCGCACGCTTGTAATCCCAGTACTTTGGTAGGTGGAGACCGGAGGATCCGGGTTCGCGGCCAGCCTCAGCTCTCTCACTCTCTCTCTCTCTCTCTCTCTCTCTCTCCTTAGTGAGGCCCTCTACAACTTCGTGAGACCTGGTTTCAAAATAAAGTATAAAAAGATAGGGCCGGGGGCATAGCGCGGAGGTAGAACGCCCCTGCGTTCAATCCCTGGTACCGCAAAAAAAAAAAAAAAATGAGTCCATAATGTCAATCCTGGACCATTAGCTAGAACTATTCATAAAGAAAGGTGGTTTTTTTTTTTTTGTCTCTTGCAATGTTGACCTCATGAAATATAAGTCTGGAGCTACAGGTAGTTTTACCTCTACAAAGAAATAAGGTAGGCTGTAGGTAAGGGGAATCTGTGCAGGTGACAGGGGCCAAAGCGGTGTGGTACATGGTGTCAGTTCCAAAGCAGATGAGTACCTGCTCAGGGCTGCGGTGGCCTGGAGTGGGGCATTTGAGCTTGAATGATGAGCTTTGTTTTAAGTATAATGTTATAGATAGATATAAAATGTCTCCTGAAAAGCTCATTTATTAATGTTTAGAGTTGATATAATTGAGTCATGAGGGTTGTAATCCCAGTGGATTTATCTGGGTGATGGCCTGGACTGGTAGGGTGTGGCTGGAGGGGGTGGATCCCTGAGTGTACGGCCTTGGTGATTATATATGGTTCCTCCTCTCCTCGCTTGCTCTCTGAGGAGCACAGTCATGTGCTCTCCCTCTCTGCTTCCTGCCACCATGCCCTGAGATCCGCAGTCCCGAGCCTCACATGGACTGAACCCAAAACTTTAAGAAAATATATCTTCTTTCCTCTAAGTTATGTGGTCAATCTTTTAGATTATAGCTGTAAGAATGCTGACTGGAACATATAATTTATTGAATTGCACATTCATATAATTTAAATTTCAATAATTTTGACAACCAACTCATGAGATTCCTGAAGATTTAACAGTTGACTCCAGTACACTCTTGTCTCTAGTTTGATTATCTGTTCATATTTCTTGGCTGAATTAATTAGTACTATGATGGCTGCCAAATGGCAACTGTTTGAGTGGTGCTTCAAATTATGTTACTTTCATATTTTATAACAAATTATCCTGTGCTATAAGCTTAAAATTTGTGAAGGATAGGGAGTATCTTACTCACCTGTTTACCAAAACAGGTTGGCACAGCACCTTTGAATAAATTAATTAACTATAAAAAACATATTAAGTATGCTCTATTGAAATAAAGGGCTCAAGATAGACAAATTACACTTGAGAGTCCTCAAATTTCAAATTTTCACTATCAAGCAAACAAAAGTCATCAAAACGAAAACAACCCAGCCAAATCTGTGAAAACCCCATGGAGAGACATGCTCAAGTAGTTTAGTCTTCATACTGGAACATCATATGTATGCAACCTAAGTCATTGGGCTCCCAAGAGGATGCTTCTTCAAACATTTATTCAACAACCCCTTGGATACCTCCTATGTACTTTAGAAATAAAGCAAGTCTATAATGTGAGTTTCTGTTGCTGTAGGTCAAGAAGCTCTTTTGTCTGGTTGTTTTTCAGATAGCTCCTATGATTTTTTTTTTCAGAAAAATCCAAAGATATCAATAACTGGGAGGATAATCCTGTTTGGAATCTTAATTCATTCTCAAATGAGAACATGCTGTGCCTGGGATAGGAACTGAATCACCCTGTCTCCTCTTTTCTGTCATCCTTCCTTGGGAATAAGACTGGTTTGGAAGAATCATTGCCTGTTTGAACAGCGAGCATAGCTGCATGAAAGCCCCTGTATGACTTCATCTACATAATCCTAATGACAAATGCGAGTGAGAACAGGGAAGAAGAGCCCCTTCATAACAACATGATGCCTCCATTGGGATTTGTAGGGCTTGAATTAATTTTAGTCAGAATTGGCTAGGAAATTCACATGTGTCTTAAATGCCTGAAAAGGCACAAAAACAGATGCACAATGAAGACGAACTATTGCTCTTTTGGTCTTCTGATTCTATACAAATATGCTGACAAGTCACTATACAGAAATTGTATAAGCAAGTTTAGCTTCCCCTTTGAACTCAGGAAAGCAGTCATTCCCCGAACAAGAAAGGAGTTCTAAGTAACCTAGTGCCCAAGTTTCGTTCTCTCCCCTCTGTCTTCTTGCTGGCTCTCTGTTTGCCAGTCAATGGCTGGGGAGGGGAATTTCAGAGTGGCTGGGAAGCCATCTGTTCCAGGGGAAATCCCAGATTAAATAAATGGGCTCCTCTGACTATGTCACACTGGGTCACAATCCCTAACCCTCTTCCTGTCACTTTCAAGCTCATCCTCAAAATAAACATTCTCAGTGGGACAGCAAGACCCTTTCTCTATCATCTGGTTCCTGTTTCCTTCTCCCAACCCATCTCTGTGCCAACCTAATCTGTCCTTCCCCCACTCCAAGTTCTTTTTCACCTATTTACCAGTGGTTCCATCTGCCAGAACTAGCTTTCCTCTAGAAAACTTAAATCTCTTGGTTATGTTGCAATGTGCTAATTTGAAAAAAAATAGTAAAATTCTCATTAGTATGTCTCACAACCTACCCAATACCCTAAGTCTGAGTCTAAAGTTTTACTCTGTCTTCAGTTATACTGAACACTTTGAATTAGTAGGTCATTAAACATACTAAACCCTAAGGGAACAATATTGCCAATGAAACATCAAGACATAGAGTCAACATTGTATATAGGATATGTATAATTTTACTTTCAGCTTAACTGTCTATTGTATTATATTATGTATTATATTTGAAGCCACTTTGCTGGCTTCCTTTGCTCAATTACAGATGAAATACTGAAGAGCATATTGATATCAATAAGAGCATTTAACATCAATGAGTATCATCAAAACTTTCCAAGTAAAAAACATTCAAAAATTAAAATCAAGTTCCATAATTTAAAAGGTCTTTATAAACTATAACCTAAACTTCTGAGCACTTGGGGATTTATGAAATTGATTTCAGCTCTCAGGACTATCACTTATCTTTTCTGTAAAGACAACTATAGTAACAGAATAACCAGAAAATATTTGTATTTCACAAATTAGTAGAGCCAATCGCCCTAATGTTTTAGGAAGAAAGGAATTAATAGACATTCTTTCTAATCTATGACAAATATCAAGAAAGAATAATTATCAGATGATAGAGAATTAATCCGCCCATCTCTTCTTTTGTGTTTCTCTCATATACTTCTTATATCTCCAGGGCTGGATGGCTTTTACACTTCAAATATGGCTTTCTATTAATTCTCCTAAGGTAATTTATTGGTGTTTTTGGAGAGGGGAACATGAGCTATAGATAAAGGGACAAGGAAAATGGAAATGTCAACAGAACAAAGCGTCAGGAATAATGGTAGTATAGTTGGCCCTCCATATCTGTGGATTCCACATCCACAGATTCAACCAATCACAATTTTTGGGGGGGGATTATAGATGCACTAGACATGTGCATATTTTTCTTTCTTGTCGTTATTCCCTAAACAACAGAGTATAGCAATGATGCACATAGCATTTACATTATATTAGGTATTTTAAGTAATTTAGACATGTAAGGATGTGTGTAGGTTTTACACAAATACTATGCCATTTTATATAAAGACTTGAACTTGAACGACTGAAGATTTGGAAATTCATAGGGGGTCCTGGAACCAATCCTCCATGGATTCTGAAGGACAACCATACATGCCAAAAGATGACATACTAATAGAATAAGACATTTGGGTCTTGCTCTGGTATGTCAAAGCTGAATTGATTCAAGCTGCTCTTGAAGTAAGCTTCCTCTGGAACCTTAATGTGCAGATGATGCTAACTGGAGAAAAAGAATACCCCAAATGAAGTCAAACATAACTGATAAAAGCTGGAAGAACTTCAAAAAGCAATCCATACCACCCTGGTGCTATAGAGTGTTCCTTAGCCTTGGAAGCTGGAGGGTTCTTGTACCTAGAGAGGTTATTCTAAGCACAGACATCAATTAAATAACAGTTCTCACTTTTGGCGAGAGTGCCCCTGTTCATCTCAATTGGCCTTTCTTTTTCATGATGAATGGGAAACAATTAGCAAAATCAAATGGTGGGTATTATTGCACTTGTTCATATTTCTTAAACTTATCATGTTAGACAACTGTCCTTGAGCCATCTTGTAAGTGCATTCATCCAGTATTCATATGAATATCACATTTCTGTGAGTCGCGATTTTCAGCATTTCTTTGGAAGCTATACTTTCAAATTAAATAATGAAAAGTTCTCAAACTATCACTAAGATAATTTTTCTTTCTTCTATATTAAGTCAACAACCTAACATTCCACAACCATCAGCCTTTTTCACTTTGTCAAACAGAATTTCTCTCTGTCTCTCCTCAAATATATTTCTTCTCTCTACCCATTTCTTCACTTTTTTCTGCTTACCTTCCCTCCATATTCTCTCATTCCTCCCCACAATCTACACTTCAGTAACTAGCCTTCTGAAAAACGTAATAGAATGTTAGAACCTCTGGGGAGGCAAAACTCTGTAAGTCTAATAAATAAATCTGGTTTTATTGAAACTTTATCTGATTTTTCAACAAAACACAAAGTAATAGTTGTTTTTAAACTTTTTTGCCTTCTGAGAACTGGGGACAGAACAATAAAAACAGTAAATTTAACAAGAGCTCATTAGGAGTGAGAAAGTGGAAGGAGACAAAGCCTCAGGTCTGGATGAATGAAGACATGACCCAGAAGTGACCTAGAGCATTGGAAAGGAAGAGTCCACAGGGACCCGACAATCTCCAGGCTTCAACTCTTAGCCATGTGAATGACATCTAGTCAGCGACTTAACGCTCCTTAATTACTGAATTTAGGAATCAAGGGAAAGGCTGCCTTCTCCCACATGAGCTCCTTACAATTCTAGTACTACCAACTGCCTCTGTCATTGCATCAGTTTTCCTTATCGAGAGGAAATTCATTCTTATACCACATGTGGCTTGGAAGAGAGCGTTCCCTTGGTGTTCTTCTGAACAGATAGTTTCCCTGCAGCACCTGAGATGGTTTCCAGTTTAGCCTGTTTATACTTGTATCTGTTTCCACTATCAAAAAATGACAGGACTTGGCATCCAGTCCACTCTTCCACTTCCTCAGTTGTTTATGCCTTGTTTTATTTTGAATCAGAGGATAATCTCCCACACCCTTTTTATATGAGATGAAAGAGAGACTCAGAAAAGTAAGCATTTTCCCAAAGACCACTGAACTAGTTAGTGGGCAATCCACTTTGAATTCCGATTCAGTGTTCTTGTCTGAAATTGTGTCTCTTTGTGTGTCATTCAGAGTCCCAGGAAAAAAGAAATTTCTCCCACAGGGTATAAATGATAAGAATTGAATAAAGAGATTATTTACAGAGGTGTGAGCAAGTTAAGAAAATTGCTGGGCATTGTGGTGCATGCCTGTAATCCCAGTACTTGGGAGGCTGAGACAGGAGGAGTGAAGGTTCCAGGCCAGCTTCAGCAACTTAGCAAGACTCTCAGCAACCTAGAGCATTGGAAAGGGAAAGTGTACAGGGATCTGGGGATCTTCAGGTGATATCCTGTTTCAAAAATAAAATAGGGCTGGGGATGTAGCTCAGAGATAGATTGCACTTGGGTTCAATCACCAGTACTACAAAAAGACAAAGCAAAAAAGCAAGAGGAAGGAAAGAAGGGAGGGAGGAAGAAAATCTGGTGAGGCATCCAGAAACTAGAAACACCACTAGGGCCGAAGAGACATGGAGAGAAAATATCCTTGTGTGAGGTCAGTGAGAGCTGGAGTCCAGGAGAGCAAGACACCCAGCAGGAGGGACAGTGTGGAAGGACAAAGCTACTGCCAGAGGTGACTGTCACAGGATAGCTGTCCCCCTCTCTCAGCTCTGTTGCTTATGCTTCTCAGGGCCTGAACCCAACCCAAAACTGTCCAGTAAGAGATTCAAAGTGATTTGGAGTCAGTTTCTAGAGTCCATGAGTGGAGAAAAGATCTGAGAAATAGTACCAGAGGTTGAGAAAAAGGAGGATCACTGGCACAATTTATTTAGGCACATTTGTGAACTAATGATTCTATTTTTTTTTGGTTCGGTACTGGCGATTGAACCCAAGGGCATTCTATCTCTGAGCTACACCCTCAGCCCTTTCTATTTTTTTTTTAACAAAGTCTCAATAAGTTGCGGAGGACCTCACTAAGTTGCTGAGGCTAGTCTCGAACCTGTGATCCTCCTGTCTCAGCCTCCAAAGTACTGGGATTACAGGCATGCAACACCACACCTGGCTAATGATTTTACTTTTGAAGGTATAATTCATGCCACTATAGGTATGGATTGTTCCAACTTAAAAGAATTCTCTTAATAGCTACCTTGAAATTTCATCTTTGTGTAGTCTTGCTTATAATAACCTAGCTATGATTCAAATATCCCTAAAACCGTAAGGCTTTTTTTCTGGACAACCAATCATCGAGCATTAGGAAGTTCGTGTTGCTAAGCCATGTACTTTCTGAAGCATAGTGTGCACTTCCCTAGGAGGCTCTATGGAAACCATGTGAGAATTTTTAATGCCCCTTCTCTTGAGGAGCTCCATGAAGACAGCTGGAGAGAAACCCAAATGTGTAATCAACACCAGGCATTCCTATCACCAAACTAGCACTTCCTCAGCACTCACAGCCACCAAGTCCTGTGATGTCCTAGCTCCACTGCTCCAAAAACTCAGAGGACCCTGTGTGTCATCGGTGAGGAACACCCTTCATTCCCACAGCTCTTGGCATCCCACTGACCTACAACACCACTTGTGCATACTCTCTACCCTGTGTTTCTAACAGTGCATCCCATTCTATTGCCAGCATATTTTCACCAACAGGACTACGGAGTTCCAAATGTCTCCAATTTGTGTTACTGACAGAATAAGTATATTATGTTGTGTTTTGTGTTTTGGTACTAGAGGTTGAACCCAGGGGCATTCTACTTCTGAGCTACACCCCCAGCCCCATTTTATTTTATTTTATTTTTGAAACAGAGTCTCACTAAGTTGCTGAGGGTCTTGATAAATTGCTGAGGCTGGCTTCAAACCTGCAATCCTCCTGTCTCAGCCTCCCAAGTACTGGAATTGCAGGCATGCACCATCACGTCTGGCCAGAATAATTACATTGAACTTGCATTTTCAAACATCCACACACTGCCATCTTTCAAGTTCTAACATGATCCTCACTCCTCCCCCAGGGAGAAAAATGCTCCCCTCAATAATTGAGAATCACTAACCTAGGGTCCTTGGGCCACCTAGGTAGAAGACATTCAGACTGAAGCTATAGGTTCTATTTCAATAGTCTGATAGCCTCCTGTAAATATTCCCAGCATCCCAGACTGAAGGAGTTTCCCCTGGGTTTTCATGATTTGTTCAAAACTGTCGAACATGTACAACTGGCACAGTTATTGGCACCAAGACTTCTTAAAATGGAACAAAGACTTTCTTGGCCAGCCTTACCCATAGGATGTGGGACCTTTATATGTGAAATTGTTGTCTACAAAAATGAGGCAGCCTAAGGAGAGCTCTGGGCGAGCTGTGAGGTTGACAGGGTAGGCTCTGCTTCCTCTGACATTCCTTTCCTTAGCCCCTTGCAATTCTGCCCACCTCCTTCTTTCCATATCTAGTGCTTTCACAGATTCATCCCCATTTCCCTAGCCAAACCTTTCTCCAAATTTCATTTGCCCTAGTGTATACATTACTAATAGCAACTTAATATGCTATCCACCCAACTCCCACAGTAGGAGTTTATCTTTATGTGTGTGGTACTGGGAATTGAACCCAGAGGCATTCTACCTCTGAGCTATACCCCAGCCCTATTTCATTTTTTATTTTGAGACAGGGTCTCACTAAGTTGCGGAGGGCCTCACTAAGTAGCTGAGGCTGGTTGAGAATCTGCAATCCTCTTGTCTCAGCCTCCCATGTACTGGGATTACAGGTGTGTGCCACCACACCCAGCTCAGTAGGACTGTAAGCAGGGATTGAAATTATGTAGGTAAGGACCAAGCCTGGGATCTGTGGAGGCTGAGATTGGTCTCCAAAAGTAGAAGCCTTTGACACCAGATCCCAAGTTCCTGACCTCCACTCAGCCCTGACCCCACATTTGCTTTCCCATCATGAAATTCTACAAACCCTCTGTCTCTTCCAGGCCCAGATCCAATTCACCCATTTAAAGTGTACAATTAGGTGGTTTTTACTGTAGTTAGTATATTTGGTAATGCTTACTATGTTCATGTATGGTGTAGTAAATTATTTAGTATATTTCCAAAAGTGCTGAACCATTTTACATTCTCATCTTCATGCTCATCTTCTGATGGTTCTGATTTTACCACATCCTTGCCAGTACTTGTTATTATCTTTTTTTGTTGTTGTTGTTGTTATAGCCATCTTACTGGGGTGAAGTGATATCCCATTGTGATTTTGACTTGGATTTCCCTCAGGGATAATGATATTGAGTATTATTTCAAGAGCTCATTGGCCATGTTAATATATTCTTTGAAGAAATGTCCATTAAGATCCTATGCACATTTCTTTTTTTTTTTTTTTTTTTTGCGGTACTGGGGATTGAACCCAGGAGCGTTCTACCTCCGAGCTACAACCCCCAGCCCTATTTTTTGTACTTTATTTTGAAACCGGGTCTCACTAAGTTGCAGAGGGCCTCACTAAGTAGCTGAGGCTGGCCGCAAACCCGGATCCTCTGGTCTCCGCCTCCCAAGTACTGGGATTACAAACGTGCACCACCACGCCCGGCTTCCTATGCACATTTCTAAATGAGTTATTTATCTTTTCATTATTGAATTGTAAGTGCTCTTTGTATATTTTCGATATAAATCTCTTATGAGATAAGATTAGCAATTTTTTCCTTCAACATTGTTGATTGTCTACTTTCATGAGAGTATCCTTCAAAGTACAAACATTTTTAAGTTTCTGAACTTCAAGTTATCTACTTTTTATTTTGTTGCTTATGCTCACATTTAACAAGGCTTTCCCTTAGGCAAGGTTCCAGGCATTTGCTTCTATGTTTACTTCTAAGACATTTATAATTTTATCTGTTACCTTAAGCTCTATGATCTATTTGAGTTAATTTTTGTGTATGGCCTGAGGAAGAAGTTCGATTTCATACTTTTGCATATGGATATCCAAGAGTCTCAGACCATTCATTGAAGAATATTCATTCCCCATTAAGTTGTCTGACAATTGTCTAGGCACTATTGTCAGAAATCAATTCAGCATAAATGTATGGGTTTATTTATGGACTTTCAACTCTACTCCATTGTTCTATACATCTGTCCTTATGACAGTAAGTACCAAGCTTTCCTGATTACCATAGCTTTGTAGTAGGCTTTGAAATCAGGACATGTGGATCCTACATATTTTGTTCTTTTTCAAGATTTTAAGTTCCTTGAACTTTCATATAAATTTTAGGAGCAGTTTATCAATAGGAGCTGGAGATTTTTAATAAAGATGGTGGTTAACCTATAGATCTGAGGACTATTGCTACCTTAACAATATTAAGTCTTCAGATCCATGAATATGTCATGACTTTCTACTTAATCAGGGTCCCTTGAATTTTTCTCAATTTTTATATGCTTTTATTGGTGCATTATAGTCTCACAGCATAATGTAAATCATGTTGACAGTGACATACATGTGCACATCACTTGGCAGGCCCACCCCCACCTCCCTATTTTCCCCCCTCCCCAATACAGAGTACTGAGGTTGATGTTGGTATATTCACATATATACACATAGTCAATGGCAGTGTTTCCATTAATGAACCTCAGTCTTCAATATTTTAAATATCAGAATTTAAGTCTTGAAATTCTTTTGTTAAATTTATTCCTAAGTATTTTATTCTCCTTGATGCAGTTATATATGAAGTTGTTTTCTCAACTTTTTACTCTTTTCTTGTATATAGAAACTCAATTGCTTGTTATATTAATCCTGAATCTTGCAACCTTGTTCTATTTATTTATTGGTTTTCATAGTTTTATAGTTTGGGGAGTTTTTTTAATGGATTCCTTAGTTCTTTTCCATTCCCCTTTTTTTTCTTTTTAATTTCCTTTTCTTTCTGTGATACTGGGGATTCAATATTCTAGGCAAGCACTGTACCACTGAGCCCTGAGGCCCCCACCCTCCCTTCTTTTTTTCTTTTTTACTTTGAGACTGGGTCTCACTAAATTGCCCAGGCTAGCCTTGAACTTGCAATCTTCCTGCCTAAGTCTCCCAAGTAGCTGGGATTATAGGTATACACTACCCACCTCAGCCTTGGACTTTATTATACAACATTATATCATCTGCAAATTGATGTAGTTTTACTTCTACCTTTCTAATCTCAGAGATATTTTCCCTGCCTAGAACCTCCAGTATAATGTCAAATATAAATAGCAAGAGTGCACATCTTATGCTCTATCTTAGGGAGAAAGCCTTTTGTCTTCCACCATTAATTTTTTTTTTTGGTGGTACTGGGAATTGAGCCCAGGGGCATTCTACCTCTGAGCTACTCCCTGCCCAGCCCTTTTTATTTTTTGTTTTGAAATAATGTCTCACTAGGTTGCTGAGAGTTTCACTAAGTTGATGAGTCTGGTCTTGAGCCTGCAATCCTCCTGTCTTGGCCTCCCAAGTACTGGGATTACAGGCATGTACCACCTCACCAGGCTCCATCATTAGATTTAACTGTGAATTGTTTGTAGATTCCCTTTACTAGGTTGAGGAAATCCCCTTCTATTCCAAGTGCATGGAAGGCTTTTACCATGAAATGATGTTGGATTTTGCCAAATGCTTTTTCTCAGTATATGGAGAAGATTGTATGGTTTTTTGACCCTTATTCTATTGATATGCTGTGTTGTATTAATTTATTTTTAAATGTTAAACCATCCTTGAATTCCTGGGACAAATTTTACTTGACCATGTTGTACAATTCTTTCATATGCTACTGAATTTGGTTTTCTAAGATTTGGGAAGGGATTTTGGTATCTATAGTCATAAAAGATATTGGACTATAGTTTTCTTTGTGCTATGGCTTAAATATATTCCCTCCAAATTCCATGATAAAACATAATCTCCATTGTGGTGGTATCAAGACATGGGTCTTTGGAGAGGTGATTAATTCATGAGGGTGCAACTGTCATGAATAGATAAGTGTTTTATAAAAGGACTGGCTGGCAGGAACTAGTTTAAGCTTCTTTTGCCCTTCCATCTTCTGCCGTGTAAGGGCACATTGTTTGTCCTTTCTAGAGGATAAAGCAACAGGATCCTATCTTGGAAGCAAGGAACAGGTCCTGAACAGACACCAAACGTGCCAATGCCTTGATTTTGGACTTTCCAGCCTCCAAAAGTGTGTGAAATAAATTTCTGTAGTCGGGCATGGTGGCGCACGCTTGTAATCCCAGTACTTTGGGAGGCAGAGACCGGAGGATCCGGGTTCGCAGCCAGCCTCAGCTTGCTCACTCGCGAGCGCTCTCTCTCTCTCTCTCTCTCTCTTTCATTCTCTCTCTCTCTACCTAGTGAGGCCCTCTGCAACTTCGTGAGACCCGGTTTCAAAATAAAGCATAAAAAAATAGGGCCGGGGGTGTAGCGCGGAGGTAGAACGTCCCTGCGTTCAATCCCCGGTACTGCAAAAAAAAAAAAAATTTCTGTTGTTTGTCAATTATCCAGTCTCAAATATTTTGGGATAACAACACAAACAGACAGTTTTGCTATTTCTTTCTTGTGATGCCTTTTTCTGGATTTGGTATTAGAGTAATAGTAGATTCATAGAATGGATTGGAAATATTCTCTTGTATTTTTAGAAGAATTTGTTAAAAATTTGTTATTAATTCTTCTGCTGATGTTTTGTAGAGTTCACCAGTAAAATCATCTCTGCCTGGGATTTTCATTGTGAATAGTTTTTCTTATTAATGCAATCTCTTTAGTTCATGTAGGTCTATTCAGATTGTCTATTATTCTTGGATTAGTCTTGACAGTATGTGTCCTTCTAGAAATTTATCCATTTCATTTAAATTTTATAATTTTGGGCATGCAGTTGTTCATATTATTTCCTTATAATCTAATTCCAGAAAGTTAGCACTAATGTCTTTCACTCCTGATTTCAGTAACTTGAGCCTTGTTGTTCTTGGTCAGTTTAGCTAAATGTTTGTCAATTTTGTTGATCTTTTTAAAGAACTGAGTTTTGGTTTTATTGATTTTCTCTCCTTTTTTCTATTCTCTATTTTATTAATGTCCTTCATAACTTTTATTATTCCCCTCCTTCTGCTTGCCTTGAGTTTAGTTTACTCTTCTTTATTCATTGTCTTTATAGTAGAAGGTTAGAGTATTGATTTGATGTTTTTCTTTTTTTTAACAGAAACAAATACAGCTACAAATTTCTTTCTAATCATTACTTTGCATCTCAGAAGTTTTGGTATGTCTTTTACTCATTTTCATTCATCTCAAAATATTTTCTTATTTTTCCTGTGATTTTTTCTGACCCATTGATTATTTAAGAGTGTGTTGTTTGATTTCCACATATTTATGAATCTCCAATTTTCCTTGTTGGTTTTTAATCAACAATCCAATTTTAATGTTGTTGTCAGGGAATACACTGTGTATTTTTTATCCTTTCAAATTTATTGAGATTTTTCTATGGGCTAGCATTTTGTCTATCCGAGAGAATATTCTGTGTGCATTTGTTATAAATAAGTATTTTGCTGTTATTTGGGGAGCTTTTAAAGATAGATATTTATTAAGTCTACTTTTTATAGTGTTGTCTATGTCTTCTGTTCTTATTGATCTTCTGCTTAATGATACTATTAATTATTGAAAAACAGAGGCTGTTAATTTTCCATGAGGCTCCTTATACCACCATTCAGGTAGATCTTTTCTATGCTTGATTTTTATCTGTGATGGAAAGTCCTTTCCCTCTATGCAACAGAAGCTATGAGAGAAGCACCTAATTGTAGAATTTCAGTTTGATAGCAGCAGATTTGGCAGTGGATATTAGAGGTGATTTCTAAGCCAGATGTGGTGGTGCACACCTATAATTCCAGCACTTTGGAGACTGAGACAGGAGGATCACTGGTTCAAGGAAAGCCTCAGCAAGTAGTAATACTCTCATCAACCTAGCAAGACACTGTTTCAAAATAAAAATAAAATAGGGCTGGTTGTGTAATCCAGAGGTAGAATGCTCCTGGGTTCAATCACCATTACTACAAAAAAAGATTTCTTAGATACCCAGAAATAAAGCAGCCCAGCCTAAAATAATATCTAACGAGAAGTCTTCCATCTTTTCATGATAGATCTGGCAACTGGCTCTATCTCAGAGCATCTCCAGTTAGCAGGAGAGCATGTGCTAGATGTTTGATTACAATGCACCAATAAATACATTTTTAAAAAAGATTTTCTGATGACTTTTTTACTTTCAGACTGAATTTTTTTCCTGAGATTTCATTAATGCATCACAGGAATTGAAAGAAGGACTGAAGAAAAACAAAAGCAGCTGAGAGGAAGAGGAACAAGTAAATAAGTAGACAAAATCCAGGACAGCTATATTGCTAAAGTTTGATAAATGTAGCTGATTGGTAAATTGCTTTAAGCTACTGTGTCCCAGAGTGGCTAACTTCCCCTCACCCAGTGTTACATCCACAGCCCAGTTGTGTCAGGGCAGTGGGGAAGATTGCGGACCAGTCAATGAAAGTGCCCAGAGACTGCATGGGAGACATATGGTTTATTGTGGACTCTTGCAAGAGATCAGTGACTGTTCCAAGAAGAGTTCAGTGATGACAGGCTGACAGACAATGCCTCCTCTCCCTCACAGTGTTTTGTCCAGTGTCAGCTGGCTGGATGAGTGGCACGTATCCTTTGCACAGTGCCCTCAGTTCCAAGTCCATCCCCACTAGAGAGGGGTTTCAGATATCAGGTTGCAGAAGCAGGGACATCATCTGCATCCGCTTGCTTACCTTGCTTGTGTGACCAGCATCCCAAGGAGCAACTGTCCTGGAGGATATGCAAGAAAGTAGCTTCTACAGATAACACTAAGCTGCCCTAGTTCGCAGTGTGCATCAGAGAACGCCAGCGTCCTTCAAGATAGTCTGTATCCGGACTTTCTGGCCCAGGCTTGCTCTCATTGTTCCCTTAACTTGACTGGGTTTTGGGGAATAGCAAGGGGACATTCAGAAGCATGATGTTTTAGTGCCCCCCTTTTCTTTAGTGGTGATACACTCACTATGTTCAGAAGTAGGTTTTCAAGCTCTAAATTTATCGAAGCAATTTTTAAGATACATATTTAGTTACCCTAGGGGCAATCTACCTCTGAGCTACACTCCCAGCCCTTTTTACTTTTTAATTTTGAAACAGGGTCTCACTAAGTTGCTGAGGGTCTCACTAAATTGCTGAGGCTAGCCTCAAACCAACAATCCTCATGTCTCAGCCTTCCAAGTACTGGGACTACAGATGTGCAACACCATACCAGGCAGACCTATAATATTCTTATACGGCATTCCCACTAGTAGCAAGTCTTTATCATTTTTTGAATACATGACTTTACTAACATGCTGTACCTAATTCTTACAGCAATTTGAGAGATTAACCTCACTGTAAGTTCTTTAGACTCAAGGTAGGTTCCTACTAAGAAACAAGACCTGACATATATTTTTATGGCTGAATAGGATTCCATGAGTATATGTACCACATTTTCTTTATCCATTCATAAGTTGACAGACACTTAGGCTGACTGCACAGCTTGGCTATTGTGAACAGTATTTCAATTAGCACGAATGCGGATGTCTCTTTGAAATGTTGTCTTCATTCCCTTGAATATATACCCAGTAGTAGGATTACTGAATCATATTATAGGTCCATTTTTAATTTTTTTAATTTACTCCCATCCCTTTTTATTTTTATTTTATTTTTTATTTCATATCATTTATTGGTGCATTATAGTTATGCATTTTGATAAGTGTCAGGGTTTCAGAAGCATGCATGCACACATTGCTCATTTAGCCCTCCCTCAAATCCCACCCTATTCCCTCCTTTCCGTGCTCAGCATAGTGATTGACTCTGATAAGTTTGTGTATATACATCATGTGCATTAGTGTATTTCCCTCTTCCCCCTTCCATCTCCCTCAGTTAGGTCACCTTCTTTGCTCAACTAAAGTTTTCTCCTTCTTTGTTTGGAGTCCCTTCTAAGTCCCATTCTCCCTAGCTTCCACATATTAGGGAGAACATCCGACTTTTCACTCTTTGTGACTGACCAATCTCACTTAGCATAATGTTCTCCAGTTCCCTCCATTTCCCTGCAAATGATGTAATTTTGTTCTTCGTTGTGGCTGCATAAAATTCCATTGTGTACATATCCCATAGTCTTGTAATCCATTCGTCTGTTGATGGACACCTTGGCTGGTTCCAAAGTTTGGCAATTGTGAATTGTGCAGCTATAAACATAGATACACATGCATTAGTCTGGTAGTTTGGGTTCAGTTCTTTTAGGTAGATGCCTAGAAGTGGTATTGCTGGGTCATATGGTAGGTTTATTCCCATTCTTCTGAGGATCCTCCTCACTGTTTTCCAAAGTGGTTGCACTAGTTTGCAATCCCACCAACAGTGTATTAGAGTTCCTACTTCTCCACATCTTTGCCAGCATCTGTTGTTGTTTGTGTTTTTAATGATTGCCATTCTAATTGAGGTTAGGTGAAATCTCAGGGTAGTTTTGATTTGCATCTCTCTGATTGCTAATGATGTTGAACATTTTTTCATACATATATTGGCCATTTGTATTTCTTCTTCTGTGAAGTGTCTGTTTAGTTCACTTGCCCATTTTTTGATTGGATTATTTGTTTTTTTAGTGGTGATTTTTTTTAAGTTCTCTGTATATTCTAGATATCTGTCCTTAAATTCATTTGGAACAACAAAAAACCCAGAATAGCAAAAGTAGTTCTCAGCAACAAGAACCATGCAGGAGGCATCACAATATCTGACTTCAAACTATACTACAAAGCCTTAGTAATAAAAACAGCATGGTATTGGCACAAAAGCAGACACATAGACCAATGGAGCAGAATAGAAGACTCTGAAACAAATCCACACACCTACAGCCAATTGATTTTTGACAAAGGGGCTAAAAACATCCACTGGAAAAAAGATAGCCTCTTTAACAAATGGTGCTGGCAAAACTGGCTAACCATATGCAGAAAAATAGAAATAAACCCCACTTTCTCACCTTGTACAAGAGTCAATTCAAGATGGATCAAAAACCTAGAAATCAGACCAGATACCTTGCAGCTACTTGAAGAGGGCATAGGTCCAACATTTCAACATATAGGCACAGGTAAAAACTTCCTCAACAAGACTCCAAGGGCACAGGAAATTAAAATGAGGATCAATATGTGGGATTGCATTAAACTGAAGAGCTTTTGTGCAGCCAAGGAAACAGTGAGCCAACAGAATGGGAGAAGATTTTTGCCAGGTATTCCTCTGATAGAGGACTAATATCTAGAATATACATTTTTAATTTTTTTGTTTGTTTGTTTGTTTGTTTGTTTGCAGTACCGGGGATTGAACGCAGGGACGTTCTACCTCCGCGCTACGCCCCCAGCCCTATTTTTTTTATACTTTATTTTGAAACCAGGTCTCACGAAGTTGCGGAGGCCTCACTAAGGAGAAAGAGAGAGAGAGAGAGAGAGAGAGAGAGAGACAGGGAGAGAGAGACAGGGAGAGAGAGAGCGAGAGAGCTGAGGCTGGCCGCGAACCCGGATCCTCCGGTCTCCGCCTCCCAAAGTACTGGGATTATAAGCATGTGCCACCACGCCCGGCACATTTTTAATTTTTTAAGGAACCACTATAGAGTTTTCAAAAAAGCTAGGATAAACAATCCTATCTGCCTATTTAGGAATCTGTACTAAATTTAAAATCTATTGCTATACATAACAGTTTATGCATATATTATCTCTGGTACAACATTGCAAGGGTGACAGTGTTTTAAAAATAGGAAGGTAAAAAATCAGAGAAATTGAGTTATTCCCTCAAAGAAGCTAATAGGTGACAGAGCCCAAACACCATCGAGGTCTTCCTGGCTCCAGAACTTTGTTTTATTCTGCAACTGCACTACCAGTCCCCAGGTGTGCGGCTCCCTTAGCATTTTATTCTGAAACCATGACCTTTGGCTCCACAACCAAAGAACACAATGTTATTTAAGAAAGACATAATGCCAATGGCTTTAAAAATTGTGAAACTGTCCTTATTAACATATTCTGCTAGAGGTCAAAAAGACGATTCCCAGCATTTTCTCGTTTCACACATCCTGTTCACCTTCCTCCTCCACGTTCTTCCATCTGTTGAAGTCAAAGCAAAGACTATTAAACACCTCTGCTGAAACCATGTACAGCTGTCTTCACCTGGCCCTGGGAAGCACTGAGAACTCTAACTGATCCATTAAGACCAGGGTTGTCAGAGGGCTAGCGGGAAGGGTGACTTAGTGGCTAGTGTGCCAGACGTACTCACGTGATTGTCTTTCCTCACTCTGTTGATAAGAATGAAGAAGAAAAGACTATGAAGTATGAAACTGTGAGAGGAGAATTGGTGATAAAACTTAAAGTTATGGAATGAAAACTGAAAGGAAAGTAAGAAAGTTTTATCTGGACAGTGAACTGGAGCAACCTTTTCATGAGCTAGAATAATTACTGCAGAAAAGCCTCTGATGCCTTCTTAGAGGATTTGTACTGAACTTAATTTTCAAAACGGTAAGTAATATTATAAATTTTGGCAGTAAGAAATAAGTATGAGCCCCAAGTTTTCAGAACTTGAAAATTAGTCTGGTTAAAAAACTTGTGTTTTTTTGGTACTGGGGCTTGAATTCAGGAGCAGTCTACCTTTGAGCTACACCCCCAGCTCAATTTTATTTTTTTATTTTGAAGCCAGGTCTCACTAAGTTGCTGAGGACCTCACTAAGTTGTTGAGGCTAGCCTTGAACCAGCAATCTTGTCTCAGCCTCTCAAATACTGGAATTACACACCCAGCTCCTAAAAACTTCTTAAGATCACAGTTAGAAGTGGGGAGAGCACCAAGAACTATGTACATGCATCTGTCTGACACTTTACACCCCAATATTATGTTAAGTTTACAATGCACCAAATTTTTAAAAAATGAAGAAAAAATCACAGTTAGAAAGCATCCATGCCAACGTTCAAACCCAGGTCTATCTGAAATTTGCACTCATGATATATAGACAAAATCGGGGCTGAATCAACACAGATCAACAGTCTGGACAGCATAGTGTAGTAAAAAGTGATAAAATAGAAACCTACTCCTTTCTAATTGCATGATAACAAAGTTGGTCCTAATTCTATTTTATTTCCTTTCTTTAAAATATGCATGGAAAGTATCTTATTATTTCATTAAGAGTTCTCTTACTGTCTACCTTAATCTGCCTTTGCAATAATTACATTTTGCATTTTGTTAATATAAATTGAGAAACTAAGAGGTGAAAGGATGAAGATAAGCAAAATACATTTTATAAGAAAATCTAAAATTAAGAAGAAAAAATGTGTCAGTTACCTTTGTTATTTGAGCTCCACTCAAACAAACTACTTTAAACAACATGTCCCACTACCATTTGATTTGAGTAATCTAAACAGCAGAAATTCAAACTGATAAATATCTTATATCTGCTTTAACTTGGCAACCCTAGGAAATGTTCTGATTAAAGATAGTTCCCATTTGACATGTTTGGTTCATCCTGTTTGGGGACAGCTTCACAATCAAAACCTCCAATGACTGACAACACTTTCCACCAGTACTCTCTCATCAAAACAAGTTTTATAACAAACCTCATTGTCTAGCCATCCTGCCAGGTGTTGACTGAGAAGTGGCTTGGGCAAGAGAACTCTTTTTAATGAAAGAAGATAAACCATGCTTTCTTCTCTATGGTATTTCCAGAACACCTGAGGCTTTTTTCATTAAGAACTCAGCGAAGTTTTGAAGCAACTTCTATGTATTATTTTCCAGTTATGTATTTTGAAGAACAACAGAAGGCAAATTTTTTCCTCTACTTTAGCCAATTTCCCCAACTTTTCATCACTTGCATAGCCTTCTATTCACAATTATAGGGTAGTACCATTTAAAAAAGTGCAAGTGTATAATATCCCAGAGCAGGAATAATTGAGCTGTCCTGTCACTAATGGTTTCCATATAGAGTAAAACACCCTCAGTGGCATCCTTCTCTGCTCCAAAACAAAGTAGACATGAAGAAGTCCAATTACACTTGCATTACTCAGCCTTCACTACAGCATTCTGATGAATTTCAAATAGAATCTAGTATATCAGGGAAGAGTATGTTTCAAATGAAACCATTCATTCAACAAATATTTATTGCATGCTGCCCAAATGCCAGCATGATGATGGGTCCTGGATATTCAAGAAAGAACAAAATAAATGTGGTACCCATCCTCATGGGAACTTGCCATCTGGCGCGAAAGACAAGCATGGGATAAGAAATTGCTAATATGATAAAATACCTCAAAGGAAAGTAAGTAGTATTGATACACATTACAGGATCTTGAACTCTATAAGCAGCAGGAAAGGCATCCCGTAGGAAGTGGTATTGTCCCCGAAAATTAAAGGATGAGCGGAGGGCGACCAAACGAAGCTACAGACTCCTGCAGGTGAAAGAGATGGCACTGGTGGAGGCTCAGGGTTGAGGAAAGGTGGGGCAGGCAGTGCACTGCAGTTGAAGAAAATAAATTGAGGAGTTAAGTGAAGTGTCATGATGTGAAAAAATAGGAATAGCCCAAATCTTTTCTTTTTTTTTTTTTGGTGGAGGTGGTGGAGGAAAAGAGCCCAAATCTTGAAGGCATACAAGTCTTAATAAGGTTTCTAGAATAGAAACTACTAGAAGATTTTAAGGAATGCAGTGATATGACCACATTTGCATTCTTAGTTATTATTTGGGCTTCTATCTTATGAAAAAATGGATTAGAGTGAGTTAAGATTGGATGGAAGAGATCAGATAGAAGCCTTCTGCATAATCCAAACAAGATGAAGGGAGACTGTTGAAAGATGGCTTAGGAGATAGGATCAAAAAGAGTGACTGAGCCGGGCGTGGTGGCGCATGCTTGTAATCCTAGTACTTGGGAGGCTAAGACCGCAGGATCCGGATTCACGGCCAGCCTCAGCTACTTAGTGAGGCCTCCACAACTTCATGAGACACGGTTTCAAAAATAAAGTATAAAAAATAGGGCCGGGGGTGTAGCGCGGAGGTATAACGCCCCTGGGTTCAATCCTGGGTACAGCAAAAAAAAAAAATAAATAAAGAGTAACTGACAGCCACGTCTGTAATCCCAGTACTTGAGAAACTGAGACAGGTAGAGCTCAGGTTTGAGGACAGCCTTGGCAAGTAGTGAGACTCTCAGCAACCTAGTGAGACCTTGTTTCTCAAAAAAAAACATTAAGAAAAGGGCTAGGGGTGTAACTCAGATATAGAATGCCCCTGGGTTCAATCCCCAGTAACACACACACACACACACACACACACACACACACACACACAAACACACACACACACAAGATGGGAGGTGACAAATAGAGGAAAATCATATTAATTCCCAGGCGTTGTTGGGGTTGAGCAATTGATAGGGGGTTTGTGCCACTGGTAAATACAAAAAAAAAAATGCAGAAAAGCTAGTGTGGAAAGGAAGGTAAGGGATTTCACTTTGTTACCATCGAATTTGAAATGCCTGGATTCAACTGGAGATGTACCATGGCAATTGCATATACATATTTAAAGGCTCAGAAGAAAGGACTGGGCAAAAAATATAGTTGTCAGCATAAAGATGACATTCAAAGCCAAAGAAGGAAGAAGTAAAAGTTTACTGTCCTGGCAGATCATGTAACTCGCCTAAAGAATATATTTAAAATATATGTAAATGTTCTTGTGCCTCCATCTCTAACACACTGAATGAGAGTCTTCAGATAGTAATTCAGTTCTTTAGCTGTAATTTATTATTACTTAAGGAGCTTTTAAAAATCCTTATCATCGATCCTTACCCCAGTCAAGTTACCCAGCATTTATGAGGGTGAGAGCCAGATATGAATACTTTATTAAGGTTCTCCGGGTGAATCTGGTGCAGGTCACCTGGCTGGTGATCTATATAATTGAAAAAAGCATCCAGAACATTCCATTACCAGATGAGTTTGAGCCTCATGCTTTTAGCTGCTGTTACTCAGGCTCTACTCAAAGACTCACTTATCAAAAACCTCACCTAGACTAGCACAATGTCATGCACCCTCAGTATTTTCTATCTTCCTGCCCGGCCTTATTTTCCTTCATAGCTCTTATCACCCTCTGACCTTATATGCTTTGCCTCTTTATTTATTGCCTATTCCTGTTATAAAAGTGTTATCCTCATAAGAGACTTTGCCTGTTTTCCTGTGTATACTATTAAAACTAGCACCATTTGAACACCGCTTAACACTGAAGTGCTTAACCCTTCCTTGCAGAAGGAAGGAGGGAAAAGTGATAGAGAGTTCAAGAAATAGAGATGCTCCTCTTGTTGAAGCAGGAGGAAAGGATGAATACAGGTGGTTTTGTTGCCAGATATTGAGAGGTAAAGTTCCAATTTAGTATCTCATTCCTACATGAAGAACCACTTTGATGAGTATTAGGATGAAATCCCCTGATCAGATGAGGTACAAGGATGGAGTTTGAAATTTTTGAAAATAATTGAGAATAGGAGGGGTCAAAGTACTGAGCAGTGTTGACAGGCAGATTGAGGTTGGTCCTCGTGGATTTTCAACATAACAAGCAGCCCCACTGGGTAATTCCTTTCAACTGTGTTCAGTTTCTAGAACAGTCTTGGAGATAACAAACAATCAGCATATGTGGAGTGTGATACACAGGTGTGATAGAAGGATAAAGGAGCAAGGAAATTTGGCTTATTTGGGTAATAAGATACTAAATGGAACATTTCCTCCTGACTTAAAATTGGGCAAATAGCTATAAAGTTGAAAGCAACATTGATTTACCACCCACATTCTAAAGATAGCCACAAAGCACATTCCCACAGGACTTCTAAGAACTGAAAGAATTTGCTCTGACATCCAAACTACCATTCAGTAACCCCTTAAGTAGTTTATTATTTGCAAAAGACGGAGAATCAAGAATCCACTGAAGAAGGTAATTACTCTTGAGAGGAAGATTGTGACTTTTACCTTCCATTGAAAGAATGCGTCAAGCCCTCATCAAAATGAGTCACATGGTGGGGGACACTAAGAGTATAACTCATAAAGATTGAAGGATGCCTCTGAGATGGGCATGTTATTCTGTGGGTGGATATCTATGACACAGTAAACTTGCAGACCTAACTTACATGCCTATTGTTTCAGTCAGCATTTTCACTGCTGTGACCCAAAAAACATGACGGCAACAACTCAGAGAAAGGAGATTCATTTGCTCACAGTTCTGGAGTTTTCAGGGGTTCAGTCCATGTTAACCGAGTGAAGACTGTAGAGCTCAGGGCATGGCGCAGAGAGTAGAGAGAGGTCAAGGCCTCTGCTCTCACATCATGGAGACCAGAAGCAGAGAGAGCAAGGGGAGGAGGGATCATATATAATCCCCATGGCCACACCCCCTGTGACCCCTCCTCAGCAACCAAGCCCCGCCTCCAAATGGCTGCCTTATCTCTGTGATGTCTAGGAGGACATTCTAAATCCAAACTCTAGCACCTATGTACTGAATAGAACCAAACAAGACACAGAGAGAGGCCATTCATGGGGGAATGCTTCCTTCATGTTATTGACAGGGATGCTTGAGTCTCCTGTGGTTAAATGGACACTTAGAAGGTAGCCAGACTTGGGTCAGCTTGCTGGAATCCCTCCTAAGAGGACTTCAGTTCAAGTAGCAAGACCCTAGCAACAAGGAGCTATGAAAAAGCTGAGTGGACACTGGGAGAGGTGATCTTGGAAATAAATGGACAGTGGACAGAGCCTCTGCAAGCCCCCTGGGAAACATACATAGACACCTGATAGAGAAGCAGCATCAGGCACCTGCTGCTCTGTAACACTGACATCCAACAGAGGATGCTGGTGGCACAAGTTAAGTGAAGAAACACAACTTCCCGTGGCTCAGTCTTCCTAACCTATCTGAACCCTAGAGAAGCTGGATTGAAAGAACTGATGGGCAATCTCTACAGTCAAAGTCCCTATGTCTAAGCTCTGGCTTTAAGGTGGAGCAGCATATGAATCTTAAATTGGATTTGAGATTAATGGTTTCAGGTGGATTAAATTGGACTGCACTGGATGTAAAAAAAAGAATTTTCATGGAGCATAACTAAATATAGTGGCTGAAGAAAAAATGAACTAGTGTTTTATCCCCCCTGAAGTTAACACTGTTCAATAAATGGTGTGTTGCCATAACATGGAGCCCAAGCTAGATAAGGAAGAAATGAAGACAAAGAGGGGGGTGGGAAGAAACAGTGTTCACTGCGTTTATGGTCATGGTGAAGTCAAAGAACAGATGCAACAGGGACACTTGAGCAGATAAGCTGGAAGCCCCAAAACGGTGGAGTGCCGTCATTAGTGATTTCAAAGTAGTGGCAGTTTGTAGTGAATTCAAGTTAAAACCTTGGAGAGACTGAGTAGCTGAGGCTGAGTAAAGGCAAAAAAAAAAATCTTTGAGGATAAAAGGGTTAAATAATTGGGGATGTTAGATTTGTCATCCAACATAAGTGCTGAAGTCACCCTCTCAAAAAATGATGGCATATATTGGGATAGAGAAAAGCACTAGGACCACATACGAAAGTCTCTACTGAATGGGTGGAGTGACCACAAAGCAGTTTATAGTGATGGGGAGTTAGGTGTGAGCCTCCAATGATAAAGGCTTTTTGTAAGAGAAGGATTATTGTTCAGAAAACAGTTCTGAGAAATGAGGATGACATGTTCCCAGTTGCCTACTATGAGGTGCTAGGTCCTGACAGTGTCTTCAGGGTCTAGGTAGGACGTACTAAGATTGTTCACTGAAGAGGCTTTGAATTTGGGGAGTTTGTTAATAATGGAATGGGACTACATGGTCCAGTGGAAGGGTTTGTGAGAAAGGAGGAATAGGGAATTGGCAGGCACTTGCAGAAACATTTAGGACTTGGAGACTGTTATGCAGGAGACAAGACATGGTCAGGCTTGCATTTTAAATAAATCACTCTGGGAGCTGTGTGGAAGACTTTGTTGAGGGGATTCCAGTCTACAGAGAAGTATACCATTTGAGAGACTATTAATTAATTAATCCTGATAAGAAATCCTAAGGGTCTGAAATTGAGTAGTAGTAACACCAAAATTATTATGTACATATGTGAAATTACCAAAGCCAATCTCAATATCATGTATGGGAAGGGGAGGGAGTGGGGAGGGAACTGGGGGAAGCTCACCAAGTGCTGTGTGTCCCTATCACTCTGAACTGAATTATGATATGAGACTACAATGCACCAATAAAAGTATATTAAAAAGATATATGTAGGGGTTTGGTCAGCTAGATTTGATTGATTGGATGAGAAGCACAAGAAGGAAGAGTTCACAATGACTCTTAAATCTCTATACTGAGTAACTTGGCAGTTGGTGATGAAAATGGGGAGAAACCAGATTCATGGGTAGATAAATTCACTTTGGACACTGTGTCAAAAACTAAAGCCTTGAGTTGACTTCCGGTTGTCACTTCTCTTCTTACATAGTATTAGAGCAGCTGATTTTAATTGGACACATGGCCATGAAGAATAAAGATAACATTCCTCATTTCCCTTTCTAGGTAGATATCCCCAAATGATGAAGTTGGGGCTAATGGCCTGTAGCATAAGTTGTGTTTACAACTTCTAGGAAGTATGCATAATAGGAGGGACCTCTTCCTCACCCCTTTTTCCTCCTTTCTGGGGAATATGGACAAAATAACTATAGTTCTGTCAACAATAACAGACCATAAGCTTATCTTGACTATGAAAAACACAAAAAGCAGAGTGGTAAAATAGAAAGAGCCCACCTTCTCAAACATGAGAAATAAATTTCTACTTCTTGAAACCGCTGCTATTTTTTAGCCTTTTGTTACAGCTGAACTTAATCCTAACAAACACTAGATGTATTAAATTTGAGGTGTCTGTGGAACTTTGAGAAGGGCTATAGAGTTAAATACTGACACACAACTGGGTATGAGATCAGGTTTAGAGACAGGAAATATAGATTATTCCCCCAAAGCATGCATGTGACTTTTTCCCCATTAGCCTTCAGCAGCCTAACCTAAGAGTACAAAGGTTAATAAATGTTTTCCCAGACAGACATTCATATCTAAGCCATAAGGTAACTTAAGAATCAATATTGCTGCTGGGCGTGGTGGCGCACACTTGTAATCCCAGTACTTTGGGAGGCGGAGACCAGAGGATCCGGGTTCGCGGCCAACCTTGGCGCGCATGTGCACGCGCGTGATCTATATATCTCTCCTCTCTCCCTCTCTCTCTCTCCCCCCCACCCCGTGAGGCCCTCCGCAACTTCGTGAGACCCGGTTTCAAAACTAAAGCATAAAAAAATAGGGCCGGGGGCGTAGCGCGGAGGTAGAACGCCCCTGCATTCAATCCCCGGTACCGTAAAAAAAAAAAAAGAATCAATATTGCTTTGTATTTAAAAGATTGCCTTTGAGAATAAGAGTGACCACATCAAGTCTTTGTATACATGGCTAGTCCCTATAAGGCACTTTAGACCGCCTTAGGACAGTTTAATCAAAACCCCTTTTGTTATGAAGAAATAATGACTAAAACCAAATGAGAAAGAATCTGATGTGTCATATGAAGTGCAAATGATATAATCAATAGCAAATATTTAGGAAAATTTATACTGACCTTATTTGTACAGAAAATAAAGTGTAAGTTTAAGCAACTACCTTGGCAACATAATTCTTCATAGACCCGAAAGTGAATACACACGCAACCTCCTGCTACACTTGCTAAAATGTTAATTTTATTGTATAAAATATTCTATAAAAATGCTTGGAAATTAGGCTCTATGTAAATTCTATTCATATGTCTTGAGCTATCCCCCCGTAGTTCTCTTTAGAAGCGACAACCACTTCCCACAGTAATTTCAAGCTATCTTCTTAAAAATAAGAGCATTAGCTTTGAATATAAATTATACATAATGAATTTCCTAATTTTCTAGCTCTTTCAATGCTTCCAAATTGAAAGAGCTGAAAAAAAGTGTTTCAAGTTGTACTGTATTCCTTTCAAAGAAAGTTTAAATTAAAAAAAAAACAGCACCTACATATCTGCTATTCTGGGATATTCTGGGATTTTACCACGAGTTTTTAAACCCAGACTATCTGTCCTCTTCTCCATAGTTTAGTCAATATGTGCTCAATCAAGGTTTACAAAAATAATTTTAACATAGAATTCAGCAAACATAATTAAGGAGGGAATATACTAGGAAAATAAAGACCACATCTTGGGTAGTTATTAATGTTCTACGTAGCCCCTGGTTAAGTATGCCTTGATCGCTATTCCTCTCAGTAAGCCTCTACTAAGGTAATGAATCAGTTTATTGCTAGCACCAAGAACCAAACCCACATCTGGCCGGCAAATCCATGTGGCTCTGGGACCTCGCTGAGTCAGTGACATGAGGACCCATCGGTCTCCAGATACAGGGCTCTTCATCAAGGAACATCAGAAACCTAAATCAATCCAGAACTAATAAAAATAAGTTGAGAGCTCTCTGAAGTCTGAAAGCTCCTTCCCAGAGTGGAAGCATTCAGGGCTGGGGCCAGGGGAGCATTTGTGATAAGCTAGGTTAAGAACCGCAGGAGGTAGAGTCTCCTACTAACCAGCAATCTGTTTCTTCTTCCCTGCAGCCAGAGTTGGACTGGCATAATTTCAATGGTCTCATCTGGCTTCAAAAATACACGTTAGTGGATTTAGGGGTAGTTCAGTGGTAGAGCATGTGCTCAGCATGCATGAGGCCCTGGGTTGAGAGTGCATGTGTTGAGAATTACAGGTGAATGCTGAGTTTATCAATCTGCTTGCAGCGTCCTAAGTGTATTACACTCATGTATCAACTCTCCTTTTCATCTTGGTCTCCAGGGAATATTTAATGCAGATGTTTTACTCTGTGGAACCCTTTCTATCACTCCCCCCCTCTCTTCGACTCATGTTTTTCAAACCAACATTTACATTGTTTTCTTTGATATTTAGAGTGGTTTTATTGCATTTGTAAGTGGAAAGAGAAGGTATCACTCAATGTAAAATTTTCCATTAAGGAATTTTCCTTTTTGCAATTAAACTTGCTATTGGGCAAAGTATAGTATAGGAAAGTAATTAAATGCATACAAAATAAAGTGGGTTGTTAGAGATTATTCGGTTGTTTGGGGTCTCCTAGGATACCTAGTTGTTTTTTCCACAACCCACACATCGTCTACATTCCTAATAAAGTCTTTGGAATCTACTGGGCTTTTAAAGGTTCTCACCACTCTCTCAATGACTTCACCATATCATTAAAAATCTAAAGTTGTTTAGCATAATTTAATAGTATTAGCAAGATTTGTAACTGTATCCAAGGATATGAATTTGTTTGTTGTAACAACGGTCTGAGCAGTCCAAAAAGCCTTTCAAAGAAAAAAAAAAACATACCATGTCAAATTTTCAGTAGTTTTATTGAAAAATGCCTCTTTTGTTTCAGAAATAAATAATATAAGGCAGTGAAATTCACAATCTGCAGTTAAAATATAAAAGCAGCAATTCTATGTTCATAGTCTTGCAAACATTTTCCAACTGCTTTTGATAACTAAGAAACATTATGTTCTGAAAAAAAGTTCATACTAAATATACAACACAAACATGCAATTCCATCTCTGCAGAATAATCTGCAATTTGGCATAAATGTTAGTGTGTCTAAAACAGGGAGGTTTAAGGCAATATGGAACTGTATCCAGTTGATACGATAGCTTTAGCTACATAGCTTACAGTCTGTGGTTGTTAAAGGAGATGTATAAGAGCATTCTATGCCCTGATGTACAACAAGAGATAGAAGAGGAAGATCAAAAGATGCAATGGAGTTGACTTTTCCCTCCTTTTTTCTATTAGGAGGGGAATTATTTGAATCGTGGTGTAATTGAATTGCAGATACTGTTGGGAACGATTAACTGCCTTCTCGAAATGTACACAGTAGCTCTGAGTTCCAGGACGTACTGTTTAACCTAAGCGTTTCACTGAGGCTGCCCGCACAGGGCATGTTCTCTCCTTGCAGCTTTTGTGAACAAAGCATTTTGCAAGCATTGGAAGGGGAATGGCAATAGATGTCTGCAGAAGGCTTCCTGCAGAAACAAGGTTCTGTGCAGTCAGGAAGAGTACTTGTGGATGAAGCAACGCCGGAGAAAACATCATGGAAAAGACGTACACTGCTGTATCTGACCTGTAAGTGAGAATCCCAACACCTCCCTCCCCCAACCCCCCCAGCCAGGCGGCGAGCAGGGTCTCAGGTTCACTGCCAGGGGCCCTGGCGCACGGCGCGCCTCCATCTTCCACCGAGCTGAGGATGCTCCCGTGCAGGCTCAGGCTCGTCGGCGCCATAGTCTTCGTACTCTGGGGTCCTCTCGGGCTCCACCGGCACGATGAAGGGCTCGCGCTCAGGCAGGTAGGCCCCGCCCTCGGGCACGTAGGGCTCTGTCCGATTCAACATTACAGTTATGGCATGATTTGGAAGGCACACACATAGCAAAAGCTAAGTCATCACCTGAGGTGATGGCGCTCCAGTCTTATCATAACCATAAATAGATAAATTACAAAGTTCTGATTACTTCCATTTGCAGAGAGAATTTGGTGATCAAATAATGGCATGCCCCCCAAAAAAGAAAAAAAAACACCCTTCAAAGATCCAGCAGTAAATACAAACATTGCACAAATACCTACAAATACCTGGGGAGGAACAGAGACTGGGCCAAAGAACTGTAAACGCAGTACCTAGGTAGGGTTTTCGCAAACCCCCAGTAACTGTTCATGACTTCAAACTCCTCACGCCAAAGAATAACTTGGAAAGATGAGGAGGTGAAGAGAATTTTTATTGGCTCCTAGACACTGAACTCTGGAGGTGAAAATCAACCATCACCAGGTAATATACAGTACGTGACATTTCCCATGGCTTTCCCTCCCACAGACTGAGTTACAGCTTGTGGGTGAGGAACGCCAGTGACTACAGCGAAACAGGAAAAAAAAAGTGACTTTAAACTTTGGTTTGAAAATTGCGGTTACAAAACTCAGATGACAATACACATACAAAAAAAAAAAAAAAAGACTAAGTCACATGCCCTGATCAGACACATGGCTAACGAGCAAGAGAAGAGGAGATTCCATATGGTGTTATTCCGGCACAGAGCAAGCAGCAGGCTTGGATGCAGAAGCATATTGTAGAATTGTTAAGTCGTTTTAGTGGACAGGATCACATACAAGTCATTTACAAGCCACAATTAGTTTATTATTTACATAAGTCATCTCTCTTTAACCAGGTTAATTGTTTTTCCTAAGATGGCAGAGTCTCTGCTGGTTAGTAGTTTTATTTTGCACCTCTTTTCACAACTGAGACTCTTCATGGCTGTGTGTTTGAATTTTTAAAGAAAATAGTTTTCTATGTTATTACTGAAATGCATCAGGCTGACACCACTGCTTTTGTCTCATTCAAGTTAGTATAAAGAGTCTCCACCCTCCTTCATGATGTCCACCCAGTTCGTTAACCATATCTGTGGTGAGATTTCCATACACACTCATTTTCTAATAAGCACGTGCGCAAACATCTCAGAAACAGGATTTTCATGTATTCAAACTGTAAGCAGCACTGGCGACTTAGAAAATTTGTTAGCCGGAACCTGAAACAGGTCAAAGATGATAGTTTTTAAAAGTTGAATTACTATGTCAAAAATATATTTACACATTCATCTAAGTATAATGGTTAAAGATATATATATATATATATATCCATATATTTTCAGTTATCCATACATACCATAAGGCAGTGGTAATTTAAATTTATTTTGTAAAGGTCATTTGGTGAATGGGTTGCATGAGAAATATACATTATTCATTAGTATTTTGGTCATATATAATTATGCACATAAATATATAGATATATAGATATTTGGATATTCAACTACTCATGCACTATTTGCTAGTAGCAAACCATACCAAACAGCAGTATCATTTTTAAAACTTGCAAGATGCTTGAGGGTGCACTAATGAAAAGTCACTGTTGGCCACAGAATGACTATGTTAGATCCTGATCAGCTTATCTCCCAGTTTTCAGATCCCCCAAAGTCAGGAATAAGAGACTTCTGCCCTCTGTATTTATTAAACACTAGAATTTCATTAACAACCCTTAAAAAATTAAGTCCTAGATTTTTTAAGTATTAATTCCATGGAGAGGGCAGGACAGTGAATTATATTTAGTTGTCTGGACTATGTTATCACAGTTTACCAACAAATTAGATTCCCATAAGTTTTTACATATGTTCTTGGTGTTCTACAATTGTATTCAATAAATCCCTGTTCCTTTAATTTGAAAAAAAAGTCAATTGACAGCATTTTTTAACTCCCAAGAGAGGCAGGTGAGATTTATGATGTAATTTAGAAGAAACAGAGAAAGAAAAATTAATTAAATTCTAACAGTGAGATAATTTTTAGGCTTTTGGGGACAGCTATTAATACATAATCAAAACATAGAACTGAAAGAGTTTATGTCTTCAAGAAATCCCTGATCCTAGGGTACTTAATTTCCATAAAAGTTCTTTACTTCAGGTTTATTTGGGCTCCTACAATGGCACCAACATACCTGGATAGCCTTGCCCGTTGTATGGGATGCTGGCACACTGGGATGAATCACAGTATCCAGGAGGACCTGGGGGTCCTCGGATACCTGAGTTTCCAGGACGTCCGGGAGGGCCAGGGGGGCCTCTTGAACCTGTGGACCCCGGTGGGCCTGTTCTGGATTCTCCTTGTGGACCTGGTGTGGAGTTAAACAAATATATTTCCCCTCTTGGTAAATACACCTCCTGAGGGCAGTTGATGATAACTTAAGTGGCACCTCTGCTGCCTGGGACTAGGCTATTCACTAGTGTATGGGAAGAAAATATTTCCTTAAGAAATCCCCAATATGAACCAAAGTGTGCTGGAACTTTCTTGCCAGTGACTCATCAAGAGTGAAAGCCAGAAATCAACAACTTCAACAATTTTATTAAGGGAAAACTGATTTCAGCTAAACTAAAGATATCAATGAGTTCTCTGGTTTGCATCCACTCTCACAGAGATAAGAGAGTTTGAAGGAAACTGCCCTACTTTGGATTGCCACGGAAACACAGGAGTATCTGCTCCACACCTCCAGACTATGTGGAGCAAGCAATGTGGTTTCTGGATCTAGTGATATTTAGTTCCACTTAACATAAATGTAAAGATTTAACCAGGGGCTGACTTGGTTGCAAGGGTCTCATATGTACCCTATAACAAAGAAAAAAGTCATTTCAACACAGCAAACCAAATGCATAAAACAACTAGACAACTGTTTCTTTGAAAAATAATAGAAAAAAAGCTAAAAATGAAAAGTTGCAATGTGTCAAGCCTTTTAGTGAGAACATATTTTTCTCAGTCTAATAGCCCCATATTGAAAGCAACAAGAAGAAACAGTCAATGTAACCATCTTTAAAGGGTAGGAAACCAAACCACTCAAATAGGAATTCCCTAAAAAAGAAAATAGTAACTCTCTGTGCCACTAAAACCTGTACCTTCTAAAATTAAAGTTATAGTAAATGCCTAACAGAACATTTATTTTTTGAACAAAGGGAACATAAAAATGAGGAGGTTATGAAAGCTAAACTTTTTTCTAAAAGATATACTACGATGGTATGAATCCTGGAGCTAACAAGATCAGGTGTGAATTCTGGAGACTGTGTGGTCTCTAGCATTTGTACCCTTAACCTACTTGAGTACTAGCAAACCTACCTGGGGGGCCAGGCAGCCCTCGGGGGCCTGGAGATCCAATACCCCTTTCACCTTTTTCTCCTGGCAAACCTAAGGAAAGCACAGGGGAAACAATTATCTCCAAACATGTAGTCTTCTTCTTAAATGATAATACTTGATCCAAGTAATTCATTTCCTTGGTGAAAGCAGAATATAATTTTTCACAGAAGTTCACTCTTTAAGCCAAATTCTTTCTAGACATTTGTGTAATTCCAGATTTGTGGCCAAGAAACAAATCTGGCTACGAGTCAGGTGGGGGGGGTGGAATTATTTGTAGAAACAAACATGTCTAATATATTTTTAAATAGTGATTAGGAACAGAAATCTTGAATAAGTAATTAAAACTTACTGAAAAACATCTTAAAGGTATATTATCTGTAGTAGTTCTATTAATATGGCATCCAAACCATCAGAATTATAGAAATGTCTAAGTTTTCTCTCTGATAATAACTTTTCTTTGACCAAAATGGGCCCTGAAACATCTGGAATCAGAAAGCCCTATTTTTCTTTTTTTCCTTCAATTTCACTTATCTACCATGAAATTAAAGTCAAACAAACACACAAGACTAGTGCCAGGCCCTGAATAAAGTAACAGAAAGAATTTGGATCTACCATTCCAGGGCTGCTCAAGTGCATTCAGTTACTGCTCAGCTCACACCATGTTCACAGTGATTAAGAAGATCTGGGTGCCCGCCTTAGCTTGCTAAGGTACAGTATTTCCCATTAACAACAATGGAAATCAGAAAATAACATCTCTGCTGAGCACTGTTTTCCCCACGGGACGGATCTCTAGGGTCTCCAAGTTGCTTATAGAAGGAGGCACTCCATGGATAGGTGACTCTCTGGGGACTGTCCAGAAAAGATTAGTGTGCCGCATTCAGTCTTCCAGATGCTTTCAACCTGGCCCAAGTCCTAGTCCTTCCTTTATCTCCATGTAGCAGACAGAAATGCCAACCTCGTTCACCGGGGGGTCCCTGCATCCCTGGTGTGCCTGGGAAGCCCGGTCGCCCTCCAGGTCCGGGCTCTCCTCTGGCTCCAGCGTTGCCGGGGGGCCCTGGGGGACCCGGAGGGCCTGGCTGATTGCGATTGGAGTGATAATCATTTGGAATCTGATTCAGCATCTGGTTGAATCTGTTCATCTGACCTACAAATAGAAATAAGACTTGTTGATAAGAAACTCAGTAAGAGAGAAGAGAGAGTGAAGCTGCTTTCTTTTAGTGTCTAGTGAAACCCATCTCCATGCTTCCTCCCTCCAGGAAGCATTCTAATTAAAATCCTCAAAATCAGAATAAGACCCTCCAGTCACCCAGTACAAAATGACCATTTCCACAAAATGCTGGCCTATAAGCCACAGCATTGCCATCAATATAAAAGAGTTGTTAAAGTTTAATATGGTTCAGAAATAAAGTTTTGAGGCATGCCAGATTGATGACACTCAAAAGGAGAACCTTTTTAACATTAAAAAATCATATCGTTTTTATATGTACCTAAGGCAGTAATAATCAGGGTTCATTGCAAATTGAAATTGCCCTTGGGTATAATGAAAAGCAGACATCTCTGGGTCTCTTCTCCAGGTAATGATTCAGTGGGTTTAGGGCATGACCCAGGAACTCCCATTTCTTTTTCTTTTTTTTTTTGCGGTACCAGCGATTGAACCCAGGAGCGTTCTACTTCCGCGCTACACCCCCGGCCCTATTTTTTTTTATACTTTATTTTGAAACTGGGTCTCACGAAGTTGTGGAGGGCCTCACTCAGTAGAGAGAGAGAGAGAGAGAGAGAGAGAGAGAGAGAGCAAACGAGCGAGCTGAGGCTGGCCGCGAACCCGGATCCTCTAGTCTCCGCCTCCCAAAGTACTGGGATTACAAGCGTGCACCACCATGCCCAGCAGGAACTCCCATTTCTAACAACAACATATGTGACTTCAAGGCAAGAGTTCCTCAGGACCATAGGACCACACATTGAGAAATGCTGATTAAAACTTCTCAAAGAGGGAGCCCTGAGTTAACCTTTACACTCAGTCTGCAGGCATTGAACTTTATTACTTAGTAGTCCTCATGGAATAAGAGTATGCAAAATAGAGAGGCAAGAAAAAGGTTCCCACCAAAATTGATTTTCTATGATCAAATTAATCTTGGTGGGCCTCCTTCCTTAAGGTCATAGAATCACGTAAAGGCCATAACTTAAAGTATCCAATATTTTAGTACTCAAACTGCTTGCTGCTTCTATACTCTGATAAAGTGCATTAAAAATCAGAATTAATATAGAAACAGGAAAGTCTTTTTAAAATATGATTTGTTATCAGACTGAATATAGAAATAACAGGCTATTATATTGTTTTCCCTTGGTGATAATCTTTTAAAAAATCATTAGCTTTATCTCTTTATCTAGTCAGATATAAAACCAACACTGTGTAAAACAAGAGCTTGTCAAAAATGAAATAGAAATATATCTCTTAGAAACTTTATGACTCCTATGCTGCATTTTCCTGCAGTAAATTTTAAGATTGCTCATAGTAAAACAAGAAAAGAAATGTTACCATTTATCAACTGTTCACAAACTTGTCTTGCGACTGCTCGCATCATGTTCTGGGAAGCAATGTCGCCCTGGTTGATTAAATCAAGGAGGAGCATTAGCATATTATTCCTATAGTTTCAGACTATAAATGTATAAATGTACGTCAAATGTTAAGAAATACATACCCTATCACCTTTCTCTCCTTTTAACCCAGATTGACCCTAAAATATAGGAATTTCAAACATTAGAAACTGACATAGTCTAAAATGATGTATTGAATGGGCATGACGATTAAAAGAGAATGAGATCTAATGAATTAGCAAAATGCATCACATATATCATCACATATATTTATCTGTATTACTCACATTTTGCTAATTTCCTCACACACACACACATATACACACACACACACCACATGCACTCCAAACAGTGCTCAGATGTGAATTTTCTGGTCATAATTGTAAGTTATGCACCATGCCTACTTTTTACGATGCCATTCAAGATACAGGCTTGGAACCAATATACACTTGAGGATTGTACTTGTATCATTGTATTTTACATATCCACAGCTGGTTGGCTCAGCTGGTTATTGTGGACTGTCCAGGAGGTCTATCTCTATTCAGTTCCACTAAGAACCAATGGGCTTTTGTCAGCCCCCTGGCTAACTGTGTATCTCTAACTTCTTCCGGTGAATCTTTGTGCAGTGGGTAGAAGAGGAACCAGGCGTCTTCCTTACTAAACAACTCAATCCAAGTGATCTCACATCCAAAACAACCACACAAGCTTTGTCCCTAACTCAGTCATAGGTCTCTCGCTGGCCATGAGAGATCTTGGGAAAAGTTTTTCTTAGAGTGCACTAAGTTTTTGTCTTTTGGTAACATATTTCCAGGCTGCCAACTGTTATCATAGAAGTAACATACA
Organism: Glis glis; assembly: GCA_004027185.1. Classification (NCBI taxonomy): domain Eukaryota; kingdom Metazoa; phylum Chordata; class Mammalia; order Rodentia; family Gliridae; genus Glis; species Glis glis. The sequence goes on from PVJS01001550.1 coordinate 65,528, forward strand.
AATCATTGTAAATCTGATATTCAAACAGTAGCTCAAACCAAACCACTTCTTACCATCTCCATAGAAACCACTGTAGTCTAAACCAAGACTCTTACCTTAACTATTCCAAACCTCCCTAACTGGTCTCCCTGCTTTCCATGTTGCCCCTTAATAGGCTTTTGTCCACACAGAAGCCAAAATTATTTTTTTTAACTGGGGGGAGGCATTCTACTTCTGAGCTCACCACAGCTCTATTTTATTTTTTATTTTAAAACAGGGTCTCACTAAGTTGCTGAGGGCCTCACTAAGTTGCTGAGACTGGCCTCAAATCTGCAATCCTCCTGTCTCAACCTCCCAAGTACTGGGATTACAGGTATGTGCCACCATGCCCAGCTCAGAATGTTATTTTGTAAAGGAAATTTAGATCATGTCACTCCTTTGGCACCAAGAGCTTCCCGTCACATTTAGAATGAAAGAATTCTTCATCACAGGCTAGATGGTCCACATGGTCACCTTTGTCTACCTATCCAGCCTCATCCTTTATCCCCTCCCCTCTTTACTTCCTTCACTTCTGTCCTCTTGCACATGTCAGACTCACCCTTCACTCATAGATTTAGTTCATACTGCTCTCTCTGCCTGAACCCTCTTCCCACAGGTCAAACAGCTTGCTCCCTCCCTTCATCCCAATGTCACCTCCTCAGAGAGCTTCCCTGACTACTGTGTCTAAACAACTACCTTTCTACCACCACAATCACTCTCCAACCCCTTACTGTGGGGTTTCTTCACATCACTGTAAGCTATACTATTTATTGACACGGTGTTTGTCTATATCTGCCTCTAAAATCTCCATGAAGGCAAGGACTTTGACCTTAGACCACTGGCTAGCACACTGCAGGCACTGAACAAGTATGTGTTGATTGAATGAATGAAGCATTCCACAACTGGTTCCTGGGAACAAGCACCGCATGACATCAAGTTTTAAATTAACAAGAAGGCATCAACTGGTTATAATAACTGATGACACAAGCTAGAAAGGATGGAGCCAAGCTCTCTGCTAAGGTCTATAAACACTCATCTGCTATTTTTGGTTTTAGAAATCAAAGAGAGATAAGATAAAGAAGAAAAGGAGAAGAAATTTACCACCTTAGAAGGATGCGGATGTTGAAGAGATAAAGGAGACCTAAGGTCCAAATAAATGTATACCAAATTATAATTATCATAAGAAAAACTTCCCTGTAGCTATCCCTTTGCCAAAAGTATTAGATTTTTGTACAGACTAATATTATTAAATTTGGATCTTTTTGCAAATTGCAGGGTTTTTTTAGTCTGTTAGCTTGAAATTGTTTTAATGTGTTTTTTATTATTTATTACTATTCTGAAATTGTCATATTCTGTGTGATTTGTAGAATCCATCTTTATTGTCAATATGCAGAGATCACATTTTAAGTAAAAGTAGTGGACATCTCTTTCAGGATTCTAGATGCATCATGTGCATCAGTAATTCACACATAAGACAAACACAAATAAGCTAAATCATGTAAAGGATGTGAAGTCCAACAGTTATCATAATACTTGTGGGTATTTTAGAAATTTCAAATTCAGTTTTGAATATACTAATTTGACAATACCTAACATGTATGATACTATCTCAGCTATTATTTTAACCAAAACACATAAGAGAAAGTTAAATTGGATATAAATTAAGGAAGGACAGTATTTTAAAAAATAAAACAAAATGGCCAACCAAAGTTGATAAACCCTGTTTTTTGTTGTTGTTGTTTTGTGTGTGTGTGTGTGTGTGTGTGTGTGTGTGTGTGTAGTGCTGGGGATTGAACCCAGAGCCTTACACATCCTAGGCAAGCGTCTACCACTGAGCTAATGCCCCAGCCCAGTAAATCCTTTTAATTCTGGGTCCAATGTTCTAGCATCCACAACTAAAGAGAAAAGAATAAATGGCACAGCTGGAGAGTGCTGCCAAAGGGTTAACATGTACAAGCTAAGGACAGAGGCGCCACGTACCACCATGGTGTATTTTTCTGTCTTAAACAGCATACCACTACTAAATAAAAAGAATCATTTTGCTGACCCAGCTCTGAAGCTCTGAGTGTTTATACAGTGCAGAAATATGTGTCTTGGCTCAACCCCTTTCTCCTTTTAAAGAAACCCAATGACCACAATTTTAATCCCAAAATATTATAGAAATCCAGAGAGAAAAATCTTAGAACTCCTACCAAGTCAAATCCATGGGTTTAGTATAGTTTCAACAAGTGCTTCAAGCACATCTCAGTAGAGATAACCTAAACATGCAGAAGCCTGGCAATTCCCCGTGTCCACGGGGAAACCAAGGTAAGCTGTCCACTTACTGGTCTGCCGTGGTCTCCAGGTTTTCCTGGCTTCCCACTTGGTCCTGTGACTCCCGGGGAGCCTGGGCTTCCCTACAACACATAGACCAAGAAACGGAATGTTACGACAAAGGGAAAATCCCAACCACAGTAAACTACCCAATTGCAGCCAGGTTTAAAAACTTTGAAAAGAAATAGCTTATAATCACACATGAAGAAGAGTAAAATCAAATTTTAAGGTAATGTGAAAGGAAAGAAACCTTGAAAATCCCAGTTCTATTTTTATGGACTGTACAGTTCTAAAAATGTATCTGGAGACCAGTTGAAAAATACATGCACATATATAATCAGTTTTATAATTTACAGACTGTGAGCCCAGTAAATTTGTTACAAAGTGAATTTGCAGAATGTAATTCCTATTTTTTAGTTTACTGCTACTGAAAAACCAGAAAACCTTCCTAAAGACTGGGATTGAAAACTTTGGCTGGGGAGGAATGCAGAAGGCAGCTGGTTTTGTGCTAAATTGGGCACAGTGGGGGCAGCCTTCCCTTGTCTCCTGGGAATCCCACTCTCAACCTAGAAATTCACTTTTCTGTGAAGCACATTGCCCATTTTCCTCTATCACATCAGCAGCCTTCACCCCATCAAAACCATAAGAGTTTCTCCCTGTTGCTTTTAACACAACTTCTGGACATGTTAACTATATGTTTAGTAGAATATTTAAATATATAATACTTAATACATCATGTTCTAAAGCCTAAAATATCCTTAAAATGGAATCATCAGATTTTGTAAAAGAATTCTTCACTCCAACAGTTATGCAAATTTTTAAGCTCTGTAGTGAATACCTAAAATGAAAGTTTACATTTAAACCCTATGTATTAAACACAAATAATAAAATTATCTTAACATTTGTTCTCAAGTCTTCATATCCCACCATAACAGACATGGAGAGTGCCCATCACTGGATACTGATGCCGGTTCAAAATTGCTAGCTTCAGTGTTTCCCACACAAATCTTAATTAGAAGACCCTTGATTTTAGTTGTCGATAAAGCTTACTTCCTCAGAATGACTGATGGTTTCTCAGTAATTAATGTCCTTAATATTCAGATGTCATAGCCTCAGATTTTTTAAATTGTAAAACAGGAGGTAACTACGGAAGTCATAAACTCAAATGCTCAATGTAAGAATGAAGACCAAGTTCGTTTGGGATTTTTTTTCCTTTTTTTTTCAGATATAATTTGATTGAACATAAAGACTCCATATTATGACACATTTTCTCTAGCATGTTTTTATTTAGGGTGATAAAAACAAACAGCTCCGCCCACTAATATACCCCACAGCAGATGGACTGTGCTCCAAGTGCAGTTACCTGACTCTTGTCTAGCAAAGTGGGAGTAGAGGCTAAGGGGACTGGGGACTGTGGGGAGAAGGAGTCTAACCCTGTCGGTTCTTACCGGTGGCCCAGGTGGGCCCCTGGGTCCCATTGAGCCATCTTTTCCAGTGAAGCCCTGTTATAAAAATGAAATTAATTACAGATTAGGGATGTGATGAACAGTGAGTAGAAAAGAGGCTAAGCAGGTTACTCGAGGTAAAGGGTGATGAGAAGGATTTAGTCCAATTGGCTGTTTAGCATGTAAGCTTTCAATACAAAGACAAACATACCCCCCCAAAATCATTTCAATTTACCCTATATCTTTTATTGACTAATTATTTATATGCCCATTCATTTGTATAATTATAAATAAAAACATTTTAAAAGCCAAACTAATCTTCAAGGAAGACAGATTTCTTTCATGGAGATACTAGTGTTTGCTTTTGCAAGAGTTGGAAAGAAGGGTAAAAGATGACTGACCCTTTGTAGCAAAAAGTCAAGGTCCAGGAACTGGCCCAGGAAGGATCAAAGTGGGATGAAAGGAATGTCGCTGAGAAAAGCAAGTGGTATCTCACAGGATAATGGAGAAGCCGACCACCTGATTAGAGAACTCTTCTATTTCCTGAAAAACTGCCAGATGGCTAGGGCAGGACAGTTTGTCTCCATTCCTGAAGGCGTCTCTCCTCCCATCCCCCAAAGAGGCAAGGCTGGTTTAACTGCCCTACACCCAAAACAGGGGAAGGCTTCCGTCCTCATAATAAGCAGGTGAACGTGTGAGTAGCCTGCCTCCTATCTCGCACACAGGCTGCAAGTGCCACAGCGTGGACTGAGGAGGAAAGAGGACCAGAGTGTCTCCTCGCAGGCTCGCTCTGTGGCTCAGCACCCACATTTAAGTGTTGTTTCCCTACTCTCCATACAGCACCAAATGAACTCTGCCTGGAATGAGTCACCTCCTCCATAGCGAGCATTCATTCCCAATGCCAGGCTCTGAAATCCAGCTGAGGATTTCTGAGTCAGGTTGCTGTTTGTGGTGGCTGCATTCCTCTGTTAGAGAAGATTTTTGTCTCATTTTCCGTGGAGAATAAGAATGATCACTTCATCCATATCCTTCAATTCTAGCAAAAACTGGGATTATTTGGACCCCTGCCTGCATTAAGTATCTACATTTCTTATTAGTCTGTTGATTTTACAATTGAAGTTTAAATTATTTCTTTAAATTTTACTAGAAATATTCCAATCCCCCCAAAAAAGAAAAAATCTTTCCAAAATTTATAGAGATAAGATTTCCAGCTGTTTTCTGAAAGATCTAGGCCTGCTTAAAAAAAAACAGGCCCAGATCCATCTGATATAATATCAACATTACTTCTGAGAGCTGCTTAAGAAATAAAAATGTTTCAGTAGTATTGCTTGGACAATTTGAATGGCATTTCTTCCATCTGAATTTCTCCAACTTCTACATAGTATGTGCTCTTTTTATTTCACTTTTTAGATATGTCTCATATTTCTAAATAATCTTCCTTCAGGCATCTTAGGAACTTCCTGATCAACCATTTTCTTTTAGAAAAACAAAATATATATTTAAGTTGGGGTGAGAAGGATTTTTATCCTCATGGGCTACCCACTGAGCCTTCTGCAGAACTTTGTGCTATGATTTTGTTATTATTCACTTTTTGTTACAAAACAGCAGTAATTCTTGCTACATCGATCCACATGAGGGTGGCTGTAGAGATCCAATGATCATTTTCATATTCACACACCTATTAGATATCTGCACATATGGTTTTGCGGTACTGGGGATTGAACCCAGGGGCATTCTACCTCCGCGCTACACCCCCGGCCCTATTTTTTTTATACTTTATTTTGAAACCAGGTCTCACGGAGTTGCGGAGGGCCCCATCAGGCAGAGAGAGAGAGAGAGAGAGAGAGAGCTGAGGCTGGCCGAGAACCCGGATCCTCCAGTCTCTGTCTCCCAAAGTACTGGGATTACAAGTGTGCATCACCATGCCCAGCCTCTTTTGTTACTTTCTAATAGTCCTCAGAGCTAGTCCTCATTTTGGAAATCGTCAGTGCTGAAGACCATCCTGTCCCTACCCGTGTCCCTGGTGACAATTCATTCTTCCTCACCATTCTTCCTCACAATTCATTCTTCCTGACCTTGCTCTCTAGCACTTTCTTCTCACTTTCACCCCTGAGTTCATTTTCTTCTATATTTTTTTCCCAACTGAGATCCCCATGCCCAAAGTTTCATAAACTTTCTAAAACTGTTTACGCCCATCAGCTGTGCACTCTCCTCCTTTCCTTTTGGCTTCAGAGGTAGTTTATTAAGCAGTAGGTAAGATGCACAAAGCTGTGGAGGAAAGAGGAAACTAAGTTCTTGGAAAGTTTCCTCGTCCTCATCCCAGGAGACCTAGGGAACCTCGCCACAAAGTTGGACACGGATTAAAGATTGAGAGTGGAAAAGCACAGTCTCTCTGATCCCCCGCTCCTTGGGGCAGTACCAGTGGTGGTGATGGCTGCTGACCATTGGCTCAGAGCACTGGGGACTCCTCCAGGTCTGCCTGAAGCCCACACGGGGTCAATGGGGACAACAAGGCTTCAGTGACAGCGGCAAGTCAGCCCATCATCACTTTCGGATTGCTGTATTTTTGGTTTTGTTTTCTAATTGAAAAGGTTGACTGGTTGCCCTTGTAGTCTCACTGTTGTCCTTTACTGTAAAATAAGAATTCAAAACCACCTGAAGTGCCAGTCTCAAAGGACTCAGAAGAATGTATATGTCAGTACTATCTCCAAGTTTCAGATCACAGAGACCACATTTTTCTCTTGGACCTCTCCTGCTCTCTCCTCCAAAGTCAGCACAGGAGCAAACAGAGCCCACAGTCTCATCATCCACGAGTCTGTCTTCGCTGGGTAAATCTCTGCTCCCTCTGAATGACCCTCTCTCTGACCAGTGGTGTCATGGAGGTGTTAAATTTAACAAATCAATATGGTTAGTGATGGCTTAATATAGCTCTGCCCTCCTTGGATATCATTGCTAGTCATATGTTTTAACTTGATTGGTCAGAATACATACTAATCTTAGACTGTTGTTTAAACCATAAAATGCTGAAATACCATTAGTGTTTTTTGCTTGTTTTGAGCAAGTCTAAAAGCTCTTGGTTGCTCTTGTTAAAGTATTCATGGTATCCTGTGGAACCAAATGTTTCTGTAGCAGTGAAAAGAGAGCAGAGGTCACGTTCTCTGGGCTTCTCATTCACTTGTCCTAGAAAAGGTTGGGTTTCCTGCGCTTCTTTCATCCTAAGCCAAGGGTGAATCTGAAAGCTGTACAAATGGGCAAATGTCAGCTCTCTACCCTATCACCAAGGCCTTAGAAGTGGTATTTGAGTTCTAGTGCTATAGAGAGGATGCCCTGACTTTGTATAGAAGGCCATGGAAGTCAAGGCTACTCTCCAATGAAATAAAATCTGTCTCATGACAGGGATCTTAATTTTAGGATTTCAAAGAACTTACTGAGACTCTTGAATCTTGTTCTCATTAGTTGAAGCTCTTTTCCTGGACTTCATTTTCTGAATCTAACAATTTTTTTAAATCCCATAAATAAAATGTCAAAGACACCCCTAAAGTCCCACCAAAATGTTTCAGAAAGCTTAATATTGATCTAATATCAGATATCCACCAACATTAGCTCTGTAGCCTTCCAAAAGGTATATGAACCCCACACTTCCAGCCTTGCAAACTGGACCATGGAGGGTTCTTCGTTAATAGGCAATCGTGAGAAATCATTTCCAATACCACAATAGCCTGCCCGAGATCACTTACTCTGTCTCCTGGAGGTCCCATTGGTCCTGGTGGGCCAGGCAGCCCTGGGGTTCCCTACATAGGAGGAAACCAACAAGTGAAACACTGTAATATACTTCCTGTGTGGGAAAAGATTTTTATTATTCTCCAAAATGTTTTAAACATAAAGTTCTGGGGACTCTGAAAAGAAACAGGAAACCAGAGCTAAGCACAGTACCAGACAGATAGATGTTCAGTCAACAAGTAGACACCTGGATCGAGCAGCACAAACTTGAAGACTAAGGCCAGGGTATGAAATGGAAATAATGACCCTCACACACCCAGGCTACGCTTTGCTGCTCGGCCATGGTTTACCTCGCAAAGCACAGCAAAGGCAACTTATCAAATGATGCATGGCAGGTAAAAGAAAAGGCATCTTCAAGAACTCACTGTTCGGCCTGGAAGTCCCGGCTCTCCGGCATCGCCTTTCATCCCCTGGCGACCCTAGAGTAAGCAGTGGGGAGACAGTTCTCAGGCATTTTAGAGACATTGAGTACAAAAGGCAGATCTGAGTCACTTGTGAAATTTTCACACTTCATAAATCCAATGTAAAAATTCCAAGATGGGTACACGAGAGTATTTTTGAAGGGAGATGAATAAGCCATTTTTTGGATTGATACTCACTTCTTAAAATACAAATGCTATATTATAATTCCCACTTAAATGTTATAGGGTAATTTTATATAATCATGGGCTAATGTACATACTTTGAAAGAACAAAAGGTCAAATAACTCACAATATTTTTTCTACATAGTTATATAGTATTACATATACTATTTATATATCTAAAACAATAATCATCGTCAGACATCATCTAAGTGACTAACCTTGTTGAATTCTCTGAAAAAAAAATTTGAGTTTGGCAAAATACAGAAAACGTTCCAGTTAAATTCAATGTTAATCCACCATTCTCATTTAGTGCAGAAAGCCTTTTGCTTACTTGTTCTCCTGGGATAGAGAGTCCGTTGGGTCCCTGGGGACCTGGAGGACCCTGGGGGCCTGGAGGACCCGTATCTCCACGAGGACCAGGAGGCCCCTAAAATACACAATAGAAGACCACAAATAACATAATGTCCTCTGATGCTAACAGGAACTGGTCTTCATAACTCTAAGATATCAACCATATAATCTTCACAAACACTTCAGATATCTATACATCTATAGATGTATTTATTGATGAAATTCTTTCTTTCTCTTTATTACTCATTAAAATAACAGTTGGAATCCTGGTGCAGTGGCATCCACCTATATAATCCCAGTTACTCAGGAGGCTGAGGCAGGAGGATTGCAAGTTTGAGGCTAGCCTGGGCAACTTAGTGAGACCCTGTCTCAAAATAAAAAGAGAATGTAGCTCAGTGGTAGAACACCCATGAGTTCAAACCCCAGTATCACCCCCAAAAAAGAACCATTGGAAAATGCAATAAATTCAGGAGCACTTACATTTCCATAGAGGTAGATTTTTTAAAGTAAAATACATTGAATATAATATATTCATATGAGCTGAAAGCTCAAATTTCATTGGATTGGATTTGCAGTAGTGCCCCCTTATCCTCAGGGGATACGCCCCAGTGGATGCCTGAAACCAAGGACAGTACCGAATCTTATGTATACTATGTTTTTTTCCTCTACATATATACTTATGATAAAGTTTAACTTAAAACATAGGCACAGTAAGAGATTAACAGCAATAACTAATAATAAAATCAAGCAATTGTAACTATGCAATTATAATAAAATTTGTGCTTTGGGGCCATTAAGTAAAATATAAATAAAATGGTGTTACTTGAAAATAAGTACTGCAAAACTGTGACAGTTGATCTGATAACCAAAAATGGATATGGACTACTACGTACACAGGTATGCACCATGGAGAAACTGGACAAAAGGATGATTCACACCCCAGGAGAAAGATTTCATAAAGCTACTCAGAATGATGTACAATTTAAAACTTATGAATTGCTTATTTCTAGAATTTTCTATTTAATATTTTTTAATATGAGTTATCTATAGGCAATTAAAACTGAGGGGGGACTATTGTATTTTAAGCTAGTTCTCATTTCTCTTAGAGTTGGGCTTATTTCTGGAACTAAGGCATATATTAATCAAGTAAGGAAATAAAAAACAGATCCATGGACTGAATGCTCTGTACTGGAGCTCTTGGTAGAAATGACATGGGGTCAGATAAACCTGGGTTAGCATCCCGGTCTCACCCTTTCCTAACTAGGTAAGCTTATCATTAATGATATAACACAAAACTACACATTATCTTCATAAAATATTCCCCTGAGAAACTCGAGTTGTTTTATGGAAGACCAGTGTGGAACTAGCAGAAGGGGCCCTTGACCCCCAGTGAACACATGTGGCCATTCAGCAGTTTTTCTGAAAGAGGTGAAAAGAAGAGCAGCAGAACTGTTCCGGATCCACTCTAGCTCTCTAGAGGGACTCTGCTGCCTGTGAGGTCTTTGGCTGATGGCCAAGTCACCCCATCCACTTCCCCCTGTTTCTGCAGAGCCCTTTAAGGATATTCCTCTGTGTAATTGATACAGCTGTGAGATACACTGTATGCATTTCTTTCTCTGACTATACTGTCCATCAGTATGTGTGTGTGTGTGTGTGTGTGTGTGTGTGTTTTGTTGGAGTGGAGTTCTACCAATGAGATACACCCCCAGCCCTTTTTATTTTTTATTTTGAAACAGGGTCTCACTAAGTTGCTGAGGCCAGCCTTGAACTTGTGATCCTTCTGTCTCAGCCTCCCAAGTACTAGGACTATAGGCATGTGATACTGAATCCAGCTAACATCCATCATTTTGACATCCAAAGACAAGACAGAGGTAATGATATTATCTGAGGCATAATAAACCTGAGCTAACTTGCTCACCGTCACATACCCACTTCATGGAAATTTGAACAACCAGATTTAAGTGCACTCTAAAACATACTTACAATTGCGCCATTGATCCCTCTTTCACCTCTGGGACCCTTAGCACCTGGTCCTCCCTAAAATACATAGTAAGGGCACATTTTAGTTTGAGCATAAGGAAATAGAACTTGATACATAAAAATTGTTTCAAGAAGGAATTTATTCTCCAGACAATCAATACTTCCACAGACACTTGTAAAATACTGAAGTAAAAATCTCATGTCAGGGCTGAGGGCTCAGTGGTAGAGTGCTTGTCTGGAATGTGTGAGGCCCTGGGTTCAATCCCCATCATGAAAATAAAATAATAAAATCATGTCATGAAAATATATGGGACAAGCAAACTTCAAAACTTTGTACACTCCAAGTGTCCTATTTTTACAATCCAAACTTTTCTTATAGTTGGCAGAATTTGAAGTTCATCTGAAAATGTGAGGTTTATTGAGAAAAACAAACATTTCTTGAATACAGAAAAGAGAAAAATGTGTTTTGGAATTATGTAAATTACATCCTTCAGGGAAAATAATATCCAGAAAGAAGAGGATCTTAAATCTCTCAGAGCCTCAGAACATGTATGTAAGTAACAGGAATTCAGAGACCACTGAACACATACAAAATATGATAGTGATATCCAATGTTACCTCACCACTAGAGAAAAAAACTTCTCAAAAGCATCTGTTATATCCAGGATATACTTTTATATTTATAAAGATAAATCAGGTAAATCACTGTTACAAAAAACAAAAACAGTAACTCCAGTGACATTTTTATTCTTCATATGAAAAGCTATTTTGTAATCAACCTAAAATCAACTTGCATCATTTGGTATGGCCCAAGCACAGTAAAATTGCGTGTTCTGACAATCCTTGAGCTGCTGCTAACTTAATTACTCATTTTCTTAAAAGAAGCCAGCGAGGCTTGGAGCTATTGTTTCCATTTGTCAAAGTAGCCCAAGTCAGTTGTTGGACTGACTAAATCAAGGAGTTACACATTGATCAATAAGATCCATCACTGCAGTCTTCAATGTTTTGCTTTGCCGTCTCCCTGACTCCCATGGATAGAGTTGGTCATAATCTTCTCAGTCAAGTGATTTCAAACCATAGAACTTTCACTCAGAGTTTATGATACCATCACATATGTGAATTGCCCTCTTTATATGTTATGCTCAGATATGTCCACTACATAAGGTGCATGTGTTCTACTTCTAAACACAGGTCAACCTCTCAACCACAGCTCTCCTCCATTCATGCAAAACACTTTGAGGCATGGTAAAGAATTTTCAAAGTCATATAACTACAGATAGAGATCCAGGCTATATCTTTAAGAGAAAAGTTCTTAACTAGCCAATATTATTTTTCCTGTGAGGCTGGAGAAATGTGTCAAAACCCAGAATTGAATTTTCTACTTAATTTACTCCATTTCAGATCTCTTAAACATATTGCGAAGATGGTCTGCAATTTAGTGTTCTGTATCCTACAAAACACAAAAGCATTTTATAGACTCCATTCTGGCAAATAGCTGATCATTCCAACGATTTTTAAAAAGACTTCAGTTTCCTTACTGCAGGGCCTGGCGGGCCTGGAGGTCCAACGCTGTCCTGTGTGCACGTGCAGGCATTAGGAAGAGCGGGGCATTTTGCTTCATCTCTCTGGAATTTTGAAAAGAATATTTACCTATGGATTTGGGGGAAGGGAAGACTTCCCATCTCCCACCCCCACTTAACATGCACAAGAACATCTGTTTCCCAACCTAAAGACATAACTTGTAGTGATCATTATCAACAGTCTTACACTTGAACTTGCTTTGCTCTTTTACATCTTTATGCTTTACTTTAGGAAACCGCACATGATGAAGAAATGTTTACAAGAACATCAGGACCACTGGTAATTTAATCCAATTTTCTCTAATCCAATGTTAGACAAACACTGTATATCTTAAATATCAACTCCCTTTTCATTCAGAAAAGAAAATCCAAAATTCTTTCCATGACCTACAAGTCCCCACATGTTTTTTGAAGCAGCTCCCATGCCCCTCTCACTGCCTACCACCCCACCCACTTCCACTTGGCCCGGGCCCCACCCATCGATCTCAGGTTTCTCAGATATTTATACAGTGCAGTGTGGCCATGGGGCCACTTGGAGTTCCCTCCAGCAGGAATGCTCTTCCTCCATTATCCACATGGTTTTCACCCTCTCTGCATTCAGGTCTCTGTCTAATGAGGGCAGAGGGACCTCTAGGTGTCCCACTCTATAGCATGGTTCAGTCATCCCTCAGTATCTCTAGGGGATTGGTCCCCAGGACCCCGGCAAATTCCAAAATCCAAGAATGCACAAGCCCCTTATATAAAATGGCACATTATTTGCATACAACCTAAACATATCTTCCTATACACTTTAAATAATCTCTGCATTACTAGTAATACCTAGTACAATGTAAGTGTTATGAATAGTTGCTACACTGTACTGTACTATTTAGGGGATAATAACAAGGGGGAAAAGTCTATACATGTCCAGGACAGACTTCCAAATTTTTTTGGCAGATTTTCAATCTGCAGTTGGTTGAATCCACAGATAGGAAGAACCAACTGTGTGTGTGTGTGTGTGTGTGTGTGTGTGTGTGTGTGTGTGTAAACAAATATGTATATTTGCTAATTTTTTCTCTCCCCTTACCTTTCACTAGAGTACTCAATTTTACTGCCATAACCCTAGCACACAGAATAGTGCCTGGCTTATAATAAATACTCAATAAGTACTTGCTAACTAATGAACACTCAGCTTGTGGATGTATGTAGTGATTTATGTAGGTCTTTGATTGACTGCCAAAAGCTTCCAATCCATCACCAGCATTTGACTTTGAAACTATTACCACTTACACAGATACTAGGGGGGAAAGCTGTTATCTTAACAAGAAATGTGGTTATTTCTACCATTTGAAAAGCCTTAGATATCCAGAAAGATGATGGCTAACTCTGTAAAATGCTGATATTGTATAAGCAACCAGACGATTTTGCAGTAAGTGGGCTTATCAAACAACTGACTCGGCATGACTTGTCTGTTAGACGGTTTCCAGATATGGTCTCGCGCACTCCCAGTTGGCAAGGGGAGAGTCTTGTAGCATTGGCCTGGGCTGCGGGAGCTGATGTGCACACACATCGCGTGTCCCTTGGCTCTAATCTGGAAATACAGCTGCTGACTGTTACTTCCTCTCCCAGGCCACGTGCAGCACAGGGCTCCTTCCTGGAGGACTACTCAAGTCAGGACAGGATTCATTCTACTTTACTTACCCTGGAAGGAATATCACAGCATCTGTCTCTGCTGGTCCACACTGGGCTGCAGACAATGTCAAAACTCTGGATTTGGAACTGCAAACAACCAACAGCAACATCAGCTAAAGATGCATGAAAAACATTTTATATTAACGTTTCCATATTTTAACCTTTGTCAACTTCTCACACAGACTCTATCAAGGGTGCAAGCCCTTGAGAGCAATGTGATCCTTACTTCATAAGGAAAGATTATAAAAATATATACCTCAGAGAGAGAGTAAAGTGAAATGCATATGTGAAATTCCTAGTCCTGATTCACTTCTTTGGCTGAAATGAAATGTTTGAGTGAGTTTGTTCAAGAAAACATTAATTTCTATACCTAAATGAATCTGAAGACTACACACATTTGAATCAATTTTTAAGAATCTGCCCCTGTGGAAAAGTAACATTAAAGGTATCATTTCTCCTTTGTTCCAAAGTTGATGCTTTTTGTTTAGAAATTGCTACCTAGGGGTTGACGAATAACTTTTCTGATGGCTATCTGTTTATCTCAATTTAGCATATACACCTTCTATCTTTCTACAGTTTAAAAATATAGCCCTCTTGACAAAAATGAAAAGGTTATCTAGATATAGTTATTCTTTTAAAAACTGATATAATTGTTCCATTTAAATATCAAATCCAAAATTCAACAAAAATTGGGTTTAATCATAATTACATTAAATTTTTAACAAATTCCTTTTATATTGTAGATTCAAATTTTACCATTTTTGTTTGTACTGGGAATTGAACCCAGGGGCATTCTACCTCTGAGCTACACTCCCAGCCCTTTTTAATTTTTTGGAACAGGGTCTTGCTAGGTTACTAAGGGTCTCACTAAGTTGCTGAGGCTGTCAAACCTGCGATCCTCCTGTCTCAGCCTCCCAAGTACTGGAATTATAGGCATGCACCACCACACCTGGCTTAATTTTCCCTTTTGAATCTGGAAGAAAATCCCACCCATGCCAAGTTAAATAAATAATTACACTAAAAATAATAATAGAAGCCAAAGAAGTTAGCTGAGGTTTTACAACAATTGTTTATTATTTGACATTTAATTTGAACTTAATTAGACTGGTACAGTGAACGCTTTAGATTGACATCTTTACTACTGGATCACAATGTGATTGATGTTGGTGAGCTCCTGCCCTGAACATGAGGCAATGAAACTTTACAGTAAGTCACAGGTTGGCTGCCCTGCTACACTGATCCTTCTGAGACAGATGAATGACTCCGCTGTGACCAAACACAGGCTCTAATGACAGTCACAGCTAGTGTCTACAAATGCTTAATGTGCCAATTGCACAAAACTACAATATATTTGAGGAACACAAAGGGAGCTATTTTAGATTTTATCTGGTATACTGGCAACTATTTGCATGGTTTCTCTCCAATTTGATCCTGTTTAAGATAACTACATGGGTATGAGAGTAGAGGGTCACAAGTTTGAATCCAGACTGGGCAACTTAGTGAAACCCTGCCTCAAAGTAAAATATAAAAAGTGGAGGGGATCTAACTCATAGGTAGAACCTCCCTGGGTTCAATCCCCAGTAATGCACACACGCGCATGCACACATGCACGCGACTACATGGTATTTCCTGGTGCCTGGACATCTTATTTTGTTTCTAGTAGTAAAGCACATTATCATGATCTGTTGTTAGCATATTTTCTGAATGTAACTTTTCCAAAGTTCCAATCTGACCAACAAACTTGACAATTTGAGACTCACTGAGAAAAAAAATAAATAAAATGTACTGAGCTATTTAGGAAACACCATGTCAATCTTAACACAAGGTACCATGAAACACAGAAATGCATGACTTACTGTGGCAGATTTCCTCTCCCCTTTAAGCAGCTTTCCGAGAATTTCAAAACCATCAGTTGTGATATTTCCAGCTTCCTTGATGTCTTTTTCTATAATTTCATAGCAATCAATGTAAATCTTAACACTTTTTGAAGTCACTACAATATGAACCTAAAAAGATAATTTGTTTCCATTATAAAATTTCTGCCCCAAAATGCTGTCTTCTGCATATTTCAAATTACAGGTTTAAAAAATAAAGTATTTCATAAATCATTCTTATCCTAAACCAAGACTTGGACTAAAAATTCAAGAATGAGGTTGCAATGTCAGTGATGTCATCTATTAATAATGTGAAACTAGACATGCACTTAACCTCTCTGGTCTCAGCTTTTGTCATCCACATATACATGCATAAATTCTTATTTTCAACTATGCTATGTACTCTTGCTGAAATGACCAGAGAAAAGGAATGGATAAAATGCCCTCCTAAACTAGGAAGAACTATCCAAGTAGAGGTCAATAAATCATTTATCTATTATAATCGGTGTGAAGGACACTCAGATATTTTCCAAAATTCAATTTTTATTTGTTATTCCCCTGTCTCAGCCCAAAATAACCTATACACCATATAGAATCTTCGATAGAGATTCAGCTCTGGAAATCAATAGAATTCAAGATTCATTTCCTTTTCAGGTAAAAAGCATATACGGTGATTTATTTTGTGTCTGCTACTAACACAATGTTAGGAAATCTATTATTTGTATTTCAACAACATAAAGCATGGTGTGGGTAATATTTAACTTTAAAGTTATGCTCAGAGTTTCCACTTACCGCAGCACAAATACGCAAGTAAGCACGCAATGATTACTTTGAAAAGTTTGGCAAAAAGTTAAAAGGAACAAAAATTCCCTTAAATGTTCTGAATCAATAAGACTAAGAACAATTTCTAAAGTTTTATTTTTAAACTAAATATGGAGTCACATATTTAGTTTATTCACATGGAATCATCACCAAAACACGAGCTTATCATATCTATGATAAATATGAATTACATATTGCTTTTACATGTAAGTGATACATAGCTTACTTAAAATAAAATTTAGAGCCGGGCGTGGTGGCGCACGCTTGTAATCCCAGTACTTTGGGAGGCGGAGACCGGAGGATCCGGGTTCACGGTCAGCCTCAGCTCTCTCGCTGTCTCTCTCTCTCTCTCTCTCTCTCTCTCTCTGTCTCCTTAGTGAGGCCCTCTGCAACTTCATGAGACCCGGTTTCAAAATAAAGTATAAAAAATAGGGCGGGGGCGTAGCGCAGAGGTAGAACGCCCCTGCGTTCAATCCCCGGTACCGCAAAAAAATAAATAAATAAATAAAATTTAAATGCCCTCACCAACATTGAACTCAAGATGAACATCATAGAAGCATATCAATGATATCTATTATCTAATCAGAATTAGAACTTTTTTATTGACTCATATGTACAACCACAGAAGCAAATGTTCACAAAGTATGTGGAAAAGCACAGTATTCACAAAAACTATTTCAAAATCAAAACTGTTTTAATTTTCATCAAGATCACTCCAAATAAACTTGTCATTCAATGCTAACCATAAAAAAACACATCCTAAAAACACATTAAGTGTGTTTTACTGCATGGTAAGCACATGCATAGTTCCATTTCAGATTGGGCTCTTCATCTATAGAACAATGTTCCAAGTATTCAGGGTAATCCACCTGTTTCTCAACTTTCTTTCTATTTGTTTATTTATTCATTTATTTATTTTTGTGGTACTGAGCCATTCTACCCAGGGCATTCTACCTCTGAGCTACACCTCCAGTCCTATTTTTTATTCTTTATTTTGAAACAGGGTCTCACTAAGTTGCGGAGGGCCTCACTAAGTAGCTGAAGCTGGCTGCGAACCCGGATCCTCCTGTCTCAGTCTCCCAAGTACTGGAATTACAAGCGTGCGCCACCACGCCCGGCTTCAACTTTCAAACTCTGTTGGTCACAGACTAGCAGAAAGAAATGGGACCCTATGTCACGCATCTCCCTGCCCTGGCTCTGCCATTTCTAAAGCTGCATTCTTCATCTACTCCAGTTCTTCCCGGTAATCTAAGTTTCTCAAATGGATTTACCTCATCTGTTAGCAACAGAAGGGAAACATAAGAAGAAAAAACATTTAAAGAGAATGTATAAGTGATAATTATCTGCCAGCCCTAGTTTTCTGCTCTCAGGGCACTGCTCATTCCCAACCCAAGGATGAAAAAACTTCAGTTTGGGAATTAGATGGAAAGTGAAAGAAGAGTGTTTAAATCCCTGGCTCAGTAAAAAATATAAACAGCTGGAAGTAACTGTAGGTAGTACTTGAATTGATGGGATAAAGGAGAGTGGAAGGAAGGGAGTGGGGTATTGTATACTTGTAATTTGCTAAGAAGATAGATCTTAAATCATTCAACATATACAAGTGGTAGCTATGTAGAAGTAATGGATATTTTAATTAGCTTGATGGTTAGATCATTTCACAATGCATACATGTAGCAAAACAATTCCTCATATTCACAGTCTTTATATACCAGAGACATCTCAGTAAAACTTCTTGAAGTTGGTGAGTGAAAAAGGAAAAAGAACTTAGTGAAAAGTGAAAGGAAAAACTAAAAAAAAGATTATGAAAAAAAGAAAGTGGAGAATTTGGGGAGAGAAGACAAGATTAGTGAGAAGGAGAAAGAAGGGGGCATTACATAAAATTCAAATACCTCTGTGGGACAGAGGGATTACAGGTTCGAGGACAGCCTCAGCAAGCAATGAGACTCTCATCAACCTAGGGAGACCCTGTTTCAAAATAAAAATAAAATAGGGCTGGGGGTGTAGCTCAGAGATAGAATGTCCCTGGGTTCAATCGCCAGTACTACAGAAAAAAAATACCTCTGTGAGAAGACAAAGAGTGCCAAGAAGGGAATGTCAAAAAATATTATCTTGGTTTGCAATAATTAATGACTATCACTATTGACCTCTGAAAATTCTGCCTTTTGGCTCAAATAAAATGAAGCATTCCATGAAAGTTAGAAATGCTAAAATATCTACTAAATGGTTATCAGTTGTTTAGAAGAAGATTAGATTCTCAGTATCTTCAATGGGTATGAAAAAAATAAAGTAAAATTGTCCTTCCCAGCATATTACTCAAATGTAAGCTTAATAGATGTATGAATGAGCCAAAAAAAGTTCATAAGAACTTTGCCAGATTCAAAATCTATTATAAGATGAGGATCGGTTGAAGCCAGTAACATCCTCCAAACTAGAATTTGCTCTCCCAGTGAAGAATTTATTTTACTGCACTACATGAAAGTCCATAAAATTTTAGGTAAACATACTATAGTACTAAGAGATTTTCATTTTCTCCCTATGGTTTGGTTTGGTTGGTTTAGTTCGGTTTGATTACCACCAATGAACAGTGAAGCCTGTACACTTGAGCTACAAGAGGAAAGTCCTTTACCATTCTTATCAAGAACCTGGCTGGGCTCAGACCTATAATCCTAGTACTTGGGAGGCTGAGACAGGAGGATTGCAGATTCAAGACCAGCCTCAGCAGCTTAGCAATGCCCTCCACAACTTAATGAGCACCTTTTCAAAATAAAAAACAAAATAGGGCTGGGGGTGTAGTTCAGAAGCAGAATGCCCCTCCAAAAAAAAAATCTGGTTCATGAATTAGAAAAGCATTCTGGAAAGAAATCAGATTTCCTCCAGAAAAAAAAAAAATCAAGAAATCATGCTAAATCTGCTCAAATAGAAAAACATTCTTCAATTTTCACCTGAGAATCATATTGAACTGGAAATATTTGTCTTTTACATATGGAGCTAATCTTTCAGCATGACATACTTGAAAAAATTAATTCACTTGTGTAATAACTGGTATTCCTGTTAAGATAAACCAGTGCATGAAGAAATATCCATAAAAGTCTATTCCTAGCCTAGATTGCTCCTTTTGTTTCTAATGCTTCCGACTTTAGTACTCTTATTTGTCAACTAGTCATTTTTTTAGAAACCCGAGTTTCTACTGTCCTCTGAATATTGATATACAAAATTTAAGATCACCAACAAGAGACAATCCCCTACAATGCATCTTAGAACTCTTAATAAGGTTTTTAGAGAATCCCATATTTAGAAAATTACATTTTTAGAGAATAAGTGTGTTTGTGTAAAAATTAATCTCATAAATATGTATCTTAATTATTTTGGTAGATATCGGTGATTTTCAGGCTGATAAAAAATGTTTACATTTCACTACCATATTTGTAACTTTTCAATAAGCAAGTAAGCAAAAGAAGGCTTATGTTCTCTATGAAAATTATCAATTAAAATATAATTCACTAAATTATTAAGATTTTCAAACTAAAGGACATAAATATTCACAATAAAATGGTTAAGTAGAAAAATAGGTGAACAATTTCATACATACCAACTGACTCAAATTTTGAAAAACTATAAACATTGAAAGTATATCAAAATGTTAATAGTAGTTATCTCTTGAATACTAGAATTGTGTTTTAAGTTTTTTCTTTGAATTAATCAAATTATCCTTAAATATGATTTTCTTTTTAAAGACATATCTAGGATTCTTCCAACTTAACATGACATTTTAATAAATAATAAAAGAAACTAGTTTTAATTTTAAGTCATATTCTTTTTCTAAAAAGAAGACTTAATCTTACATTTTTACCTTATGAAAACTTCCATAAAATAATGTCTTTACTTCATCTGTGTCAAATGTAACAGTTTGCATCTCTCCTCTTGTATCCTTATTAAAGAATGATAATGTCTTGCTAGAAGCTGTAATCAACATAAGATTGTTATTAAATCACCAGGCATAATTTTATTGGAAGTATTACCAAATAATTCTTGTTGGGGAGATTTCTTTAAAAATTCAATAATTTCTGTTGTAATAATAGGAAATTAGAAATTTACAAACATCTAATATTTGAAAAAGCTTAAACATAAAAGCACATGTCCTTACGATCTGCAATCACCCCAACTTGTGGTTTGTAGTCTCTGTCTGTAATTTGCCAAATAGCAAAAGGGTCGTTGGGACTTTCTGGAAGAAGTCTGAACAATAATATAATCGTGTATGAAGGAGGGAGTCCATTTGGATGTAAGTCTCTGTTGGATAAAACAAAATAAATAAATAATAAATAATAAATAAGGATTTTTTTAATCAGAAACAGAGGCTCTTTGAAACCTTTAGACAAGAATCTCATTATGGGTAGTCTTAGAAGCTATTTATAATCATCTGGGGCAATGGAAATAGAAAAATTTAGAAAACACATCAAAAAAATACTGAAGATCCATTATATAAGTAGTAATAGATTACTTATAACTTGATAAAGTCACAAAATTCTGGGAAATTACCAAAGAGTCTTTTATTCTGCTGTTAATAACTAGTTTCTTCTAGACACATAGAGGATTATAAACTCATATAATAATTTTAGAGTGATAAACTAGCATGTGAAGAGAATGAATCTTACCAAACATACTTAATATCCAATATCAAAAGAATGAAGTAATAGGCAAAATGGCTTAAGGTTTTCATTTTTCTCTCCCTATCACTAAGAGTTTTTACACTTCCAAATTCTTTCCTTAAGATTAAACAAATTAACTTGAGAAGCTCACATATTCCCCAGAATAAAACCAATTGTACGTGCTAAGGCCACGTACATGTGCAAATGTCGAGTGATGATAAGAGGATGGGAGTCAATTAAAAGAAAATGTTTCTTGGCTCTAAGGCTGTGAGACAGAAAATTGGGTCCCCTGTGTCCTTCCATAGCTGAATCAACCGTGGTTTGGGAGAATCCCTGAAGCAGAATTGATGCTTTTCTGTCTGAAACCATGTAACACTTTCTCCCTAGAGGTAGAAAAAGGCCTAGATAATCGACTGTTGGACAGAAAAGAAGCTATTCCTCTACAAATGTTGGCAGAGGGCACAGAATGTGTCTTGTGGCTCCATGTGCTAGTAACATGTCACTAGTACTTCTGGACTGTAATGCTGCCTTGCTTCTTCAAACGTATGCTCTGGCCAAGTTGGCATTTTATGCCTTTTATGTTTTCAAGAAATATCTTTATGATGGTCCATGTTAAAAATATTTTCTCCTTGTTACCTCATCTCTCACCTAGCCCATCCATCTCCATCTTTCCTAGTTAACTAGCCCTTGTGAAAAAAAAATGATAGTTCAATTACATTTACGCTTTTTCCTTTCGGTCAAAAGATCTGACTCTCGTGAAGACAACAGAAATCAGATCCTAAGGTGAAAAAGAGTTAAACATGGGGGATTCAAGGTCACTGAAAAAACAACCAATGTGGCTAACCATGAAAGAGTTAGGAACTCACAATGTGGTCTAACTACAATACGATTTGTGCCTCCTTAAAATAAATTAGTTTTGGTTTTAGTCTGAATTTTCCATTAGCTTTCCCAGAGCATTTCAAATTTCAGACATTATTTTCTGACCTGGTCCTAAGTTTCTGAAAGCTTCATTTCTTCTTGTTCTTTTCTCTCCATAAGTTGCCAAATGCATACTTTTCAACATAACAGTTTTCATTTTAATGAATAAGTAATACATATTTCTATTATCGTATCCAGGTGCAAACTCTCATGAAGTAAAATAACAACATCTTGAGCTACCCAACTGATTGCTAGAGTATCGGCCAATAAAAACTAACCACCGCCTGTCTGACCATGGACAATCAAAACTCCTGCAATTTTCATTTTCCAGAGGTTGAAACACTACAGAGAATGCCTGCACTCAATCCTCACTCATTCCATCCGATCTGTCAGCACCGCAGGGGGCTATGTTCAAAATAATAAGCTGCCTTCCTGTTTTAATAGTCTTTCTTAGAAGAAGCATAACTACAACCCTAGCCTTCAATTCAAAAGGTCAGTAATCCATCACACCACAGTGCCAGGCTGAGATTCTTGGGCCTGGGAATAAGGAGGCCTGGGTCCTAGCTTCCTGAGTGTCAATCACTACATAACCAGATGGAAGACAATTCACCAGACTCTATTTCAGGAAACCAAATTAGGTCATCCATAAGGAGTCTTCTGACAAGTCTAAAGTTCCAAGATTCTATGAATTCAGCAAGAACCTCCTGCCCATTATTTTAAGAGAGAGAGAGAGAGAGAGAGAGAGAGAGAGAGGTTGGGGGGGACCTCCTGCTTTTCACACTTACGAGGTGGGCTGATTCACAAAGGCGTTCTTCTGAAGCCTGTAAGCTGAGTAGCTGGGGAAAGACCCTGTCTCCAAAGACACTCCTTGTACAGAAGCAAAATTCTTTTCTGTCAGGTTGTATGCTTCAAGCATCTTAAATCCTTTATATCATAGAAGAAAATATTAAAATGAGTCCACTTTAATTATACTATTCCTTTAATATTGAAATAAATTAACCCCAGGATATAAATGCTTACCTGGTGATGTGTAGCCATCCAAATAAATGAGAGGACAACCTGCAATGTACGGTGTTGTGTAAGTATGATTCACTAACATGATGTGCAAATATTCCATAGGCACAGAAAGTAGCAGTGTACACATATCAATAATCAGACTGTTTGTCCACTGATAAAAGTTAACTTAGCAATTTAACCTTTTATAAACTATTTCTTTTAGGCTTCCTGTGTGTAAGAAAAGTTATACTATTAACTGGTGTAACAAATATTTTTTAACATTCTCTAGTAAACCTGGTATTTTTTAATATTCTGAAAAATAATAAAATGGAATTAAAAGGGGAATTTTTTCCTTCTTTTTTTTAATACTAGGGATTGAACCCAGGGTCATTCTGTCCCCAAACTACACCCTCACATCTTTTTATTTTTCATTTTGAAACAGAATCTTGCTAAGTTGCTGAGGCTGACCTCTAACCTACAATCTTCCTGTCTCAGCCTCCCAAGTACTGGGAATACAGGTATGCACCACCATGCCTGGCTAAAGGGGGATAATTTCATTTGTTTTCAGTAGATTGACAAACAGGTGGAAACATTTTCAATACACTTAATACAATAAACCTAAAATTCTCTAAGAGAATTTTAGATTTATGCAAAGGGAGAAGAGTTCGTCCATCCCAACCCATTTCTCTGTCAAGCCTCTAAGCCCCATGCTGGCTACCACAATCGCATTACAGTAACAAGCACATGGTCATTTTCAATTGTGGACCTTCTAGGGCTCAGGGCCCAAAGGGTTGCATCCAGGACCACCTGGGAGTGGAAAGGAGACAATCCCAGCCCCTGCCCACCTTCACCACTGCAGCTCCATTCTGGAGTTGAGCATAAGTTTCCATAGTTACCCACTGAAGTTTGTTTACTACTGCTGCCTTGAAGCAGAATTCTGAGTTTTTAATATAATGTTTAATAGGAGACATATTACACATGTAAGGTATAGCCCTACCTAGGATTAAGTGTCTAAGCTAGTCACATTAATTGTCTCCATAATGCAATACCTCAAGAATTATTGTTAATGGGTGAGCAAGAAGATTAGTTGACTTAATTGATCTTTAGTCCTTCACTGTAATTTAAAAACTGAACTTAAAGTATTAGTATAAGAGAAATAGAAACCTAAACAAACAAATGAGAACCAATTGAATTTCTACAGCCCACCCATGCACGAGCCAGTCTGTTCGCTGCTCTCTTGAAGCACGGATGTTAACAGAACCAATGCCAACTGATTACTAATAGGGAAAACCTTCATCTCACAGAAATGTTTCTATATATGCCATCCTAAGCTGAAGATTAATTTACCCAAATGTCACAGGCATTGAAGTAGTGGGGAAAGGATCTATTAAAGTGTTTTATTTCCATGTAAGGATTATTATATCTTCAAGGCTAAAAATGGGCTTCTGAAAAGTTTAGCATGATCTCAATGGAACGATGATTCACCAAGTTTTCAAGTGATTTCCCAGGATATATTTATTCACAGGCTTGATCCCATATAGTATGATCCCATGAGTAATCACTTCTCAAGACAAGAGAAGTTATGGACCTATGTCGACTGGACTGTGACTTACTTGAAGTGGCAGTTTCACAAACAAAGGTAATAAGGTTGTCCTCAATCTTCTCGAAAGATTCAAAGTCGTCCACAATGAACACATGCCGCTCGCTTGGCTTGCTGGCGATGTTGGCAAGCTCGTTGTAGTCGACGTCAGCCACGCCCACGACAAAGACACTGAACCCTGCAAAGCAGCATTCATAGAGGGATACACAGATCCTTCTGCTGATACTTATTGTTTGAACAATTCAAAATAAAATCTTATATGAAATGATGTATTTTCTCAGCATTTGTGAGTCCTTTTGTTTGACATGAACTCTCTTTAGTGTATAGGTATGCACTGTTTAATTAATAGGTACTTTCTTCAACTCATCTATTTTCTGGCTTATAAAATTCAATCCATCGGACATCCTAAAATAAAATCCTAACAATTCAAGATGAAGCTTTTTTTAATTGCTGCATTGAAATCATACATCATGATGAAGTTCAGAGTGATAGAGACATACATGCGCATACACTCGGTGAGCTTCCCCAGGCTCCCAACCCAGTCCCTCACCCTCCAGCCCTGCACAACATTGAGATTGGCACTGGTAAATTTGTATATGAAAGATTGTGTGGTGCACATTGCCTTCCACAGATCCACAGACCTAATATACACATGAATTCCACAACTCTCTTAGGTACTATTAGTGACTTAAGCTCACGTGACTCAAAAACCAAGAATGGGATTTTTAAATCTGAATTCTTGAAACTGATTTTTCTCAACAAACTCAGGCTCAATGGCAGCACTCTGTCCACCTTCAAAGTAGAATCTGCAACTCCCACTAGCAATAAACATTCTCTTATCTACGCTAAGGCAAATAAAGTTTCACTACAAAAGATTAATTTGACATCAGGGGTAAAATGGGCTATATATGGAATTAGGAATGTATATAATTATTAATTTATACATGCATGCATATATGCATGGTAACTAGAGAAGCAGACATTCATAACCCCAAAATTAAATCAGCCAGGATCCCAAAATATGCAGAAACCTGCTCAAAATGTAAAAACTAATAGTAATAAATTATTTTAAAAGATGACAAGAACAATCTCCATTGAAAGAAAATAGTATGACTTAGCACTAATCTTGACTCGTAATTTTATCAAAAGAATTATGTATGTGCAGATGACAAACTCCACATAACAAAGTACCTTACAATTTATTACAATAGATTACACATAGCATAGAATTCTTTCTAAAATAGGTTTACTTTGGACCCTGCTTGTAGCAGTAGAAGCAGGAAAGACATAGTTTCACCTCTAATAATCCTAAATAATCCAAAGGGCAACGTTGCAAGGGGCTCTCCAGATGTTTTGTTGACAATATCTACCCCAGAGACAATTCCCTGGGACCTCAAAACTTCTTATTTGCAGTGTATCTTTCAGCAATCTGTAGTAGGGGTGCATCCATGAGGATGGGCTGAAGCTAAAGGCAGCCTGTGTCTCTCCTTGCACAGGAGCCAGCGTCTGGATTCATCTCTGCTATGGCAGGGAGCCTGCTCTAGGACTAGCCCATTATCATAGCTTTGTGCAGTCCTCTAGCCACGATGGAGAGATTCAGTTCACCCCTTGATAAACCCTGAATCACATCTTGTACAAAGAATACACCCTGCCATTTTTGAGCAGTTACCAAACCATTCCATAGCTAAATATAAATTAACATCACAGTGGTATGGAGGGCAGAGTAAAACTAAACAATAAAGTAAAATCATCAATTTTGGTCTTTTGCCATCATTCTCGAACATTTAAAACAGAAATAAGGAGTTCAATCAAATTCATGCCTGTGATTACCTGACTGCTGGATGATAAACGCCGCCTTCTTGACCTCATCCTGGGACCGGCCATCCGTGACCACCACCAGCACCTTGGGGACATTCTTCCGCATGCCGCTCTCCCAGGTCAAGACCTTCTCCTTGATAAACGTGAGGGCCTTGCCTACAGAGTATGGCATGGAACATTTTAGTGTCACCTCAGGGAAAACTACCCAAGTGCCATTAAGCATGCCCCGTTGACAAGAGTCTGGACATTGGAGTGAGAAGATTCACTCAGTTCTAGCACCCCCACCACTCTGAAGAGTGGAAGCCAGGTATGCTGAGATTGACCATACCTGTTCTGGTGTTTCCTCCTCGGTACCTAATATTCTGGAGGGCCCCGAGGGCCATGGCCTTGTCATTGTATGTGTTCAGCTTGAACTCGGACTTGACCTCATCGCTGTACTGCACAAAGGAAACCTGAAAGGCAATGAGGGTTACAGTGAGTGTCGGGTGTCTCGTTTCCTACTGCAATCCCTGAGTGCTTCTGCTAGCTGCAGAACAGAGAGAGGGTGTCCTAGTCCTGACCAAATGTTATGCACCCTTCATAGCTCATATTACAACACTGCTGTTGTCTTATTGGATTCTAAAATTTCCAATCTTCAATGAAATTTGCCGAACTGATATTAATAATGAAAATATGCTCTATATGTGCCTTTCTCTAGAATGTAGGAAAAGATGACTAAGTCTGTGTAATACTGAGATCCCAGCATTAGAAATAAGGACACGTTTTTCTTTTTTTTTTTTTTGTACTGCAGATTAAACCCAGGGACATTGTACCTCCAAGATACACGCTTAGCCAGTGTTTTGTTTTGTTTTGAAACAGGGTCTCACTAGGTTGCTGGTGCTGAAGCTGTCCTCGAACCTCTGATCCTCCTGTCTCAGCCTCCCAAATACTGAGATTACAGGCATGCACCATCACACCCAGTCTATTTTTTACTTTGAAACAGGGTCTCACTAAATTGATTAGGGCATCAGTAAGTCGCTGAAGCTAGCTTCAAACGGGTGATCCTCCTCAGCATCCCAAGTCCTGGGATTATAGGTGTATGCCACCATGCTTGACTAGGACACACCATCTTGAACTCAAACGTTGGTTAGACTGTCAGTTCTCAGTCAACTGCTCCTTCTCATTGACCACACTCATTTCATGGTAATATAAAAACGATGGATGTGTGATAATAATCAGCACGCTTGACAAACTTAGTGACAGTGTAATTTAGTGGAAAGAGTACAGGATTTGTAGCCAAGATTCACTGGGCTCAAATCCTAGCTCTGTTAATTAATTGCTGGGTGATACCCAGCAAGTTCTCCATGTCTCTGGGCTTTAGTTCCCTTATCAGTAAAGTGGAGATAATTATAGTTACCTTGTAGGGTTGTTTTAAGGACTAGTAATCATGTATTCAAAGTAACCAGTACACTGAAGTTAATAAAATATAATAGCTACCTTTCTTAGAAATCTTAATTTCTAAAAAAGATGAAAAAAACAGACTAGTTGTTGACATATTAAATAAAGAATGCATCTAGAATTTTTATTCTTCTTGGGTTGGAACAATGTCCACAAGATCATTTGAGGATTTGAGGTTTAGTATATTCCATAAAGTACTATTCCATAAAGAGGATGTGGGCTTTTGTGAAATTATTTGTCATTTATTTCAAAATCTCTTATATTCATAATGTCTCAAAGATACCACAATGAAATACAAATGCCAAAATAAAGAATAAAAGTCACCAAAATAAATAGGGAATAAAAGAAAAAAAGAATTTTAGAAAAAGATATGATCTTTTGCTTTATGGAGTTAATGATTTAGATAGAATAGCGTCACACAAATAATGACAATGTAAAGTGATATTTGGCCTGAGGGTTAGAATACTTCAGTAGTGTGGAATGCCTAAAGCCATCAGGGGCCCTCCCAGAAAGGATGGAATTTGAAGTGGGTCTTCAAGGCTGCAGAATCCAAGAAATAGCTAAGAATGGCTTGAATGAGATCCCCCAAGGAGTGTAGGAAGACTGCCCCAAATGTTTAGAGCCACTGGGCCTGAATGGTCCTCAGTTCGTGGGAACGTTGGGAATGGTGGAGGAGAGTCTCAGCTTTATAGTCAGGTTATAGCTAAATGATGAATTACTCTTGGTGTTCTTTCACAGAAATGCAAACTTCTCCAAGTTCCTACTCTAGGGCAATAAATAAACTTGGAATGGTTTCACAGCATTTTAATTGGTAGTTATCATTTTAAGAAAACAAACTAAATACCCTTTGGGTCAATAATGGACATTCTTCATTTCAAGAAAATATGTATAATGTAATAATGAAGGAGACAACAGAGTCCACACACCCACTCTAATCAATGTACTCTTCTCACTTTACAAGACATGACAATCACAATGCAGTTAATGTCCAGAACTTTGGATGACCTTTTATGGAAATGTATCATTGTTGGAAGATTTTAAGCAGAAAGTTGATGTCAGAATCCCCTAAACTGTTCAACAGGAATATCATGCAGAAAAAAATAAAAAATAAAGAAATATTTATTTTTCTATTCATTTTCATTAACACCCAAACCCTTCCTAAAAATATGTGTGTAAAGGAAATAGCAAATAGTAAAGGTCAAAACATAGTTTATATTGAAGTGACTTTCTATTTTCAAAGGAAAGTTTAATGGAAATAACAAGACACTACCGCTGAGTAGCCACTGGTGGAAAGACTCACCTGAATCCCAGCAGGACTGATTTCATCAAAGGCTCCCACAGTATTGAAGATGAATTTTACAACCTTGTTAAAATTGTCATCCCCGATACTCCAAGAGGCATCAGTCAAGAATACAATATCTGCTTTAGCCCCTTTGCATACTGAAAAAAAAATAAAACAGAGGAAGTCCCAAATCTTACTAATTCTTTTATTTAAATGAGATTACATAGTTGAAAAATGTAGGGTGGCTGAAGGCAACCGCACTGCCTTGAGCATGTCAGAAACCCAGACCCTTGAGACCTGCCCCAGGCTCCCTGAATCAAAATCCGCAACAAGAAGATGCTCAGACTCAAAGCACAACAGAAAAGCACTGGTCTAACTGACCCCTGATTCCTGCTCTGCAGTTTCTCTGTTAGATCCATTGCGCAAAGACATAGTCTTGCCTCATGAAACTCTTCAAGTAGCTTCAAACAACAAATGAGGGGGGAATCAAATGAACAGCAAAGATGTTCAGAACTAAAAGAGGGTCACCAATGGGTTTGGAGAGATTGGGTATAAACATCAAAGATTTGGTCCAAATAAAATGTTTTTACATTTTAAGTTAGGCCACTAGAGTCATATGTGGGAAAGGGGAAGAGAAGATAAAGAAATATCTTTAATTTGAATCTTTTTCAATTTGAAAGCTAAAAGAAAATTCTAAAGAAAAACCTATCAAGATTTTAGTTTATGAAAACTGAACATACAGAATCTATAACACTGAGTGAACCCCAATGTAGCTGCAGACTTTGGGTTGTAATAATGTAATACATGTACCAATCTGATAGAGGCTGTTGAGAGTTGGGGAGGCTGGAGGTGGGAGGGGCCCACAGGGGGTATATATGAAGCCAAAACACACTAGAAAATAAAACCTATTTTAAAAAACACTTTGGTTTGGGGGATGGTTGGTTTTTGTAGTGCTGGGGATCAAACCCCGGGCCTCAGGCATAGTAGGCAAGCGCTCTACCACTGAGCTACATCCCTAACCCCCCAAAATATGGTTTAGCCAATATTATTTATTGAATTCCAACAGTCTAATTTAAAGAAAACTAGTATTATTTTACCCTTTAATAACATACTTTTAATTTTTGAATTTAATTATATAACAGGTTTAATAAAGTTGTGACAATCTAATTCTTCTAATACGAAAAAATATTTCTAGAATCTGAAAAACAGAATGTAGGAAAAGAATAAACCAGTAGGTTTTTTTTTTTTTTTTTTTTTTTT
>PVJS01001551.1:0-95840 GCA_004027185.1 Glis glis
AAAAAAAAAAAAAAAAAAAAAAAAAAAAAAAAAAGAAAAGAAAAGTATTGGGATTAGTTCTTCTATGAAGGTTTTATAAAATTCATCTGGGAAAACATCTGGACCTGGGCTTTTCCATGATGGTAGGCTCTCTATTGCTGTTTCAATCTCTTTGATTGCTATTTGTTGGTTTAAACTTTCTACATATTCTTGATTCAATTTAGGAAGGTCTTATGTCAATTTGTCAATTTCTTCTAGGTTTTCCATTTTGTTGGAGTATAGTTTTTCAAAGTAGTTTCTGATGATCCTTTGGATTTTCATGCTGTCTATGGTAATATCACTTTTTTCATCTTTTATTTTTGCAATTTGGGTTGATTTTCTCTTTCTTTTGGTTAGGTTGGTTAATGGTTTATCTATCTTGTTTATTTTTTTTTGAGAAATCAGCTTTCGGTTTTGTTAATATTTTTGTTATTTATCATTCTTGTTCTGCATTGTAACTTCTAGTGCCACCTGCCCCAACACTTTTGATGTTTTGTTCTTACTCCTTTCCTTCCTTTAACCCTCTTCTCTTTATTTTGCCTTAAAATATTGACATAACCCCTTTCTTTACTTCAAAGATACTGCTAGGAAGAGTCTGGGATCAAGTTGTGGTAGGATAATAAATTTTACTTGAAATTTTAAGATACTGTAGAGTCTTGTCAATTCCATTGAGGACAATTGGACTGAAGTCTAGACATTAGTACTTCATGAAGTGATCATCTCTTCTCTATCTCTCTATCACCAGAAATTCCTTCCTGGTGGACACACATTGTGTTCCAGATCACTGCCCTGTTGAGAAAGCCCTCTCATCTTCTTATTGAAGTCCTAAGCTCTAGTACCACAGAGTGTGACTATTTTGAAGATAGGGTCTTTAAGTGGGATGGCATTAAACTAAAAAGTTTCTGCACATCGAAGGAAACCATGAAGAGTCTAAAGCCTACGGAATGGGAGAAGATCTTTGCCAGCTATCCCTATGACAGAGGACTAATACCTAGAATATACAAAGAACTTAAAAGACTTTACACTAAAAAAATAAATAACCCAATCAAGAAATGGACAACTGAATTGAATAGACACTTCACAAAAGAAGAGATACAAATGGACAAAAGATGCATGAAAAAATGTTCAACATCATTAGCAATCAGGGAGATGCAAATCAAAACTACTCTGAGATTCCATCTAACCTGAATCAGAATGTCAATCATCAAGAAGTCAAATAACAATAAATGTTGGCGAGGATGTGGGGGAAATAGGAACTCTTCCACACTGTTGGTGGGATTGCAAATTAGTTCAGCCACTATGGAGATCAGTGTGGAGATTCCTTAGACAACTGGGAATGGATCCAGCATATGATCCCACTATACCACTCCTGGGTATCTTTCCAAAGGGGTTGAAACCAGAGAACTACTGTAATATATGCATACCCATGTTCATAGCAGCACAATTCACAATAGCCAAATTATGGAAGCAACCTAGGTGTCCATCAACAGATGAATGGATTACAAAATTATGAGAAACACACACAATGGAAATCTACTCAGCGATAAAGAAGAACAAAATTATGTCATTTGTAAGAAAATGGAAGGACCCAGAGAACATAATGTTAAGTGAAATTAGCCAGTCACAGAAAATGAAGGGTCATATGTTTTCTCTAATATGTGCAAGCTAGGGAGTCATTGGGATAAAAGAGGGACTCCAGATAGTGGAGGAGAAACCTCAGTGGAGCCAGGGAGGTGATCTAAGGGAAGGGGAGATGGAAGAGAATTAATAGAATTTCTACCATCAACTATGTGTACATATCTGAATATACCAACGTCAATCTCAGTACTCTATTGGGAAGGGGGGAAATGGGGAGGCGGGAAGGCACCAAGTGCTGTGTGCATGTATGTCACTGTCAAAATGATTTGCATTATGATGTGAGACTATAATGCACCAATAAAAGCACATTAAAAAATAAAGAAGCAATTAAAGTTCAAATGGAATCATTAGAATGGACCATAAATCCATATTATAATGACTGGTATCCCCATAAGAAGAGAAAATGAACACAAATACAACCATCTACAAGCCAGGGAGAAAGGCTTCAAAAGAAACCAATCCTGTCACCCCGTGTGGCGGTGCATACCTTTAATCCCAGTACTCGGGAGGCTGAGACCTGATGATTACAGGTTCAAGGCCAGCCTCATCAAGATAGCGAGACTCTCAGCAACCTAGTGAGACTGTTTAAAACAAAAATAAAATTGGCTGGGGTTGTAGCTTGGAGGTAGAATGCCCCTGGGTTCAATTTCAAGTACCAAAAGAAGAAAAGAAGAAAAAATAGAAAGAGAGAGAGAGAGAAGAAAAAGAGAGAAAGAAAAGAAAGAAGAAAGGAAGAAAGAAAGAGAGAGAGAAGAAGAAGAAGAGAAAGGAAGGAAGGAAAGAAAGAAAGAAGGAAGGAAGGAAGGAAGCAAGGAAAGAAAGAAAAGAAAGAAAGAAAGAAAGAAAGAAAGGAAGGAAGGAAGGAAGGAAGGAAGGAAGGAAGAAAGAAAGAAAGAAAGAAAGAAAGAAAGAAAGAAAGAAAGAAAGAAAACCTTCCAACATGTAAATCTTGGACTTCCAGCCTCCAGTACTATGAACGTGGCATGTACATTGTTATGAAATCCCTATCAAACTACCGCACCCTTTCAGCCTCTTTCCATATCTTGACCATTTTTTTAAAGTTCTGCATTTCCTCCTAATAGGAATTCACTGCTGTTACTAAACCAAGCGTTTATCATGACAGCCTGCAGAGTTCATATTCCATCATATTCCACTGCCCTTATGTATGTCAAACTATAGTTGGGTAGATATTTCAATTTCAGCATTATGACCAAGAGGACTCCAAGGGATCACTTGCAGAAAAATAATCTGCTTTAAAAGTGTGTTCGCATTTCCAAAAGAAATTTGGCTTTCTTATAGTAGCCAGATTACCTCATTTCCAGCAGTCCCTGCCTCAGCAGTATTGACCTTGGTGTGGCCTCAGAGCACTCCACTATTTTCCTTTATGAACACAGGCATGAACTCTTCCTAAGCTCTAAAAGCAGCCATTTACAAATATTGATGTCCTTGGTATGACGATCAGCCCAGAGCTTTTCACACTTCCCACTCAGTGTCCTCCAAAACTTCCAAAGTCAGCCCAAACTTGCCTTTCAACAGCAGGCCAAAGCAAGGCACAGACACACAGGCTGCATCCTCTGCTTAATCAGCCCATACACCAAGTGGAAGCCACTCCTGAAGTCTTACGTATACAGCTGGGTCAATTCTGTATCCCTTTGTTGTCATTGTTACCTGGGTTCAACACAGGGGCATTCTACCTCCAAGTTACACCTCCAGCCCTTTTTATTTTGAAACACGGTCTTGCTAGGTTGCTGAGGGTCTTGACAAGTTGTCGAAGTTGGTCTTGAACATGTTGTCCTCCTGTCTCAGCCTCTCAGGTACTGAAGTTGCAGATGTGCACCACTGCACTTGGCTTCAATTCTGCATTCTTATTAAAGCCTTTTAGAAATATTTCTGGGCCACATCCTATGCTAAGAACTTAAGATATCCCCCTTGGTCCTTTGCACAGCCCTAAGATATAGCAACTCATCTTACAGATAAATGGAAGTTTGGAAAATTTAAATATTTTACCCATGATCACAGATGGTAAAAGATAGTACTTGGGTTTATGTGCCAAAGTTTATGGTACTAATGTCTTAGTCTTTCATCTTACTGTTGAACAATTACAGGCCTTACCAGATTTCTTCAGATTTAACTTGGACTGTTGTATTAAGCATTGCCATAAATATTCAGTTAGTACTTAAGTGTGACCGACTGTCTTTGGATTGCTCTCTGTTTATTGAATGTGTGTTTATCTGATGTCTTCAGTTACATTATAATTCTTCTGTGATAGGAGCAACTAAACTATGTTCACTCCTATGCATAGTCTTGCACTCAGTGGCATCTCAGTGCCGCTGACTTCCCTAGGAGCTCTGGGAAAACACATTTTGGGGATTCTCCTTTGGAATCTCTCACCAACTAAGGGCTCATTCAGTGAAAATGTTTAAGAGATGATGCAAGGTAGATATAAAAGCTGTGTGTGGTAGTGCACACCTGTAGTCTCAGTAGTTGGGAGGCTGAGACAGAAGGATCAAAGGGTTGAGAACATCCTCAGCGACTTAGAGAGACCCTGCTTTAAAATATTAAAAAAAGGGCTGGGTTCAACCTGGAGATAGAATGCCCCTGGGTTCAATCCCCAGTAATGAAAAAAAAAAAAGAGTTGTGGACCTCTTAACTCTTTCAGGCCCTTTGGTCCTAGATGAATTACTTTAACCCCTTTGAGCCTCAGTTTCCTCATCTGTAAAATGGGAATGTCATACCTCAGTGATTTGCTGTGAGAACTGGAGATGAGACTAGGCATAAACATGATACATAAACTGTAAAGTCCTGCTCCCATACAAGAGATTAATGCTTCAGCACTGGTAGTTCTATCATCACTATTGATCTACAGTGAATGACATTTCTCTCTGATTTCATTTTCTCCCGGGGAAAGGATGAGGTGGTCTACAAAGTTTCTTCTTGTTTTAACTCTCTATGAATGTCTCCTTCTGGTGGTGGTGAGAATGTGTAGGCTTGCCTGGGCTGGCTGTGTAGGCCAGACCTTCTAAAGTGAGAACCAAAGTCTTATATTCAAAGGGCTTCTTCCTCACATCCTACTCGCCAGTGAACAGGATCACATCTCACGTGGGGGCTGTTTGTGCCTTTGGGGCAGGGGTGGTGTGATTGTGCGGTTGCCAATGCAGATGGAGAAATGCCACTCTCCATCTATCAGCTCACCACTGTGCATTTCAACTCTCATCCCCAAAAGGAAAAGAAAACGAAATCTGAAGGTAAACATTTTCTCACTTTCTTTCAAAGTGCATTTTTTTCAAGATACCTTCTGTATACCTCAAAACACAATTTCCCTGACATCTCTTCTCTTGACAAAGGAGGTGGGAATGAAGACATGCTTAACAGAGGTAAAAGTGGAACAAACATATATTCACAAACTGATAGCTGAAAAGCAGTTTTATTTAACATCAAACAGGAGCTCTGAGAGCATTAAAGGGTCTAACGATTTTCCCCCAAT
This sequence comes from Glis glis, assembly GCA_004027185.1. Classification (NCBI taxonomy): domain Eukaryota; kingdom Metazoa; phylum Chordata; class Mammalia; order Rodentia; family Gliridae; genus Glis; species Glis glis. The sequence goes on from PVJS01001551.1 coordinate 5,141, forward strand.
GGCATTAGGTCTAGGTATGGAGGTGCTGGTGTTAGGTGTTCCTGGGCCTCGCTGCATCCCCCTGTAACTAAAGCAAAATAGGCCTGAGGTCTGGCTTCTTCTCTGGCAAAGGGGGCACTTCTAAAAAGAATTAGTTGTTACACCAACTACTCAGTATCTGTTTTCTTCAGAGAAAAGGCTTCTTAAATATTTTACAATGCCCAATTTTCCCTCAGATTTACGAAATGTAAAAGGTGAATGGAAAGGTGTCAAGAGCTGGCTTGAGAGCATGGCACTCACGAGTACAGATAGTTCTCCTCTGAGTTCTCTTTTGAAACACAGATTATACAATTTATTTGCTCTAAATTGCCATGTACAGGTGGCATGGGTCAGGTGTAGTGGTGCATGCCCGTAATCCCAGCAACTAGGGAGACTTAAGCAAGAGGATCAGGAGTTCTAGGTCAATTTGGGCAACTTATCAAGACCCCCCATCTCAAAATAAAAAAATAAAAAGACCTGGAGAAGAAGCTCAGTGATAGAGCCCCCCTGGGTTCTATCCCCAGTACTGAAAACAAATAAATGAATGAATAAATAAGTAATTAGAATATAGCTCTATGGTAGAGCTCTTGCTCAGCACGTGTAAGGCCCTGAGTCCGAATTCAATCCCCAGTACTGTAGAAGAAAAAAAAAAACTATGAAAAATAGTTGACACTCGTTGGTATGGATTCTGAGATCTTCTGTAATTTTTCTCCAACCAAGCACCTTTCTGGTCATCTCCCTTTCTTTAATTCTCTAGCCCTTCTGTATTTTGGCCATATCGGTTACCCATCACTCCATCCAAGTACTAAGCAATTCCCCACTTTCTTGACTTTTATTCCTAGCATTCCTCAGATCCCAAGTGTCTTCAGTTATTGAAAACCTGTTCATTGTCTCAGTGTCCAATATTTACCTCATCTTCGTATAGATTATTATTTTATTATTATCAAGTATTTCATTCTAACTTGTTTAAAAGTTGTAAGTATCTGTTTTATTTATCTGAGGACAGAAATCATATTGTTCATTCTTGAATTCCTTGGCACCTTTTAAGTGGCTCGTACTTCATAAACATGTGGTGAATGGATGAACAAATGAATGGGTAGACGGCTGGACAGCTGGATGGATGGACGGACGGATGGACGGACGGATGGGTTAGGCAGTATCAGAAGCTATTGGAACAGATGATGAATCCAAAGTCTTCTCTGAAATCTGATCTCTAACCTCCCTTAAGGTGCTTACTTAGCACCACTGCATTGGGTCCATGTGTGTGAAAGCCGAATATCCGCTACTTGTATTATTATTTTGATGCTCTTCGTAGCAGTTCATGTGATGAACTTTCTCTTACTCTTTCTGTGATAATATGCTTGGTACACAAAACTCAGAGTTGTTTCCAAACTTAGGCACCTGACCCAGGACTAACAGTTTTCTATTCACTTGAGTGCAGAGATTGGTTTAGTGGTAGAAACAAGATCCAAGAGAAAGGAGAAACTTCTCTTTTTTTTTATTAGTGAGAAGGAAACATAGAATGTGTTTATGCTTTTTCGAATGACAGAAATGCAAGACAGCATGTCTGTGAGGCAGGTTCAAGCAGGAGGAGCAAAGGTTCTCTGCACGTTTATGTTCTAGGGGGCTTACTTACTGTGTGATTGCAGGCCTACGCTTCACTGTTACACTGACTTGCTACTAATCTTGGATCTGTTCCTAATTCACATGTGTAATTTCGGATACATTGCTCCATTTCTCCATGTCTCAGAAGCCTCATCTAGAAAATGGGGACCAATAATACATATACTACATAATGTTATGATAATAGTGAAAGGAATTATGATGCAAACCATGTAGAATAGAGAAAAACACACAATGACCACTCCATAAATATGAACCCTTATTTTTAATGACTATTTATGTGGATTCAGCCATAAAAGTACAAGCGTGAGAGAAAACACACAATAGTCAAATGGTCAGACAGTAAAAACAGGCAGACATGCCTTTCATTGGCTAACTCCTGGGGAGAGGTTGAACTTGTCTACACCTTATTTTCCTCCTTGGTAAGGTAGGATGATGTAATAGTACAACCTCTCTCATAAGGTTGTTGTGCTTAAAGCACTTATTTGGTTTCCTAGAACACTGTATAAAGTCTACAAATAGCAGCTGTTACCATCACAGACTTGAAACTCTTACGTGTTGGCTATGAAAACCAATTAGGTTAACAACAAAATGTAACACGTAAAGAATTGGAGGTTTTTTTTTTCCCCCCATTGGCCACTAAAAGTAAAACCTGGCTTAATTGAGACCTTTAAAGAAGATTAAAAAAATCCCAAACCAACCAGTAAACCAAACAAAAACAACAGCGAAATTAAGGAAACAACCTTGCTGAAAGAAAATATTGAATTTTGATTGTGGGGTAAGTCATGCTTCTGGTGTGTGTGTGAGTGCGTGTGTGTGTGTGTGTGTTGTGTGTGTGTGTGTGTGTGTGTGTGTGTATCCCTATAGGTACCAAAATTATAGCAGATATTCCTTTAGACTTTATTTGGGGATGGGACCAAAGTTGAGATATAAATCTCCTTTATGTACCTTCCTGGCATTATCCTTCACCAAGAGAATTTTTGATCTGGGGAATTAGTCTGATGCATGTCGTCACATGCTAGTGTAGACAGTGGGAGCCTATAGTTTTGAAAAACATTAAGGGAAGAGTATGGGAATAAAAAGGTGATTAAAACATTTCATAAAATTCAGCTTTCAAAGCTGGGCATGGTGGTATATGCCTGTAATCCTAGTACTTGGGAGACCGAGACAGGAGGATCGCAGGTTTGAAGTCAGCCTCAACAACTTAACAAGGCCCTCAGCAACTTAGTGAGACCCTGTTTAAAAACGAAAGAATAAAATGGGTCTGGGTATGTAGCTCATAAGTAGAATGCCTCTGGATTCAATCCCCAGTACCACGTATACATACACACACACACACACACACACACACACACACATGCACAAACACACACACGCACAAACACACACACACACAAACACACACACACACACACACACACACACACACTTCAGTTTTCAGTTGAAACTAAATCATAAATAGAATTTGAATTATCCGAGGGCTGAATCACAACCATTCAGACAAGAAGATATTAATATTAATATGTATATCCTATGAGGTGGATTAAAAGGTCTGTTAAGAGTAGTGATTGAGGAAGAATAACTAGTGCTTAAAGAAGCACATGTGTGCGCGCGTGTGCATGCATGTGTGTGCATGTGTACCAGGCACTGCACTGAATACACTCTTCCACCTGATCCTCATCCTGGGCTTCAAGGTACGTAACATGGTGGTGATCTAGGATCAGATGGTGGTATTCACATAGGCTGTGGTTCCAATCCCACCTCTATCACCTAGTTCTGTGGACCTGGGAGCAATACGCCTCCATTTTTATCATGTATAAATTGGGGTTAATAAATTTGTCTTCCTGGTTTCCTCTCAGAGTTGTGTAGCACAATACATGTGAAGATAATAGCATAGTGCAAAGCATGTAGTAACTGGTCAATAAGAAGTCACTACTCTGGCCTAAGAGAAGGCAAAACTGTCTAACCTAAACTTCTGATCAATGGAGAATTTGACAAAATGATTTGCAGTCCATGTTACTCATAGGCAGCACCGTGTCTCCCTGCTCTTCACAGGAAGCCATGCTCCTAGGGAATTTCCTCAAGAGCTCAGTCACCGCGTCCTCCTGCCATTACACTTGCAGTTATAAAACCAGTGGTTCAACACGACAGAAATGGACTCCTCTCCAGCTGAAGCCAGTCTGCAGGACAGAAAGGGCTGAAGGTGATCAGAGGCTTCATGCAATTGCTCAGGGCCTCATAGACTTTGTACTCAACAGGCACATGGGAAAGAAAAGATTGGAGATTCTGTGGAAGGAGGATTTTATGGATGAGGCCTCAAAATGATATCCATTTTCTCCTATTTCTGTTGTCTAGATCACAGTCCCATGACACAACCTCATGGAAGGAGGGCAACTATGCTATTAAGCTGGGTGCCCAGGTAAGAGTGGGCTAAACAAGCCAGGCGTGGTGGCGCACGTTTGTAATCCCAGTACTTTGGGAGGCGGAGACCGGAGGATACGGGTTCGCGGCCAGCCTCAGCTCTCTCTTTCTCTCTCTCTCCCTGTCTCTCTCTCTCTCTACTTAGTGAGGCCCTCCACAACTTCGTGAGACCCGGTTTCAAAATAAAGTATAAAAAATAGGGCTGGGGGCGTAGCGCGGAGGTAGAACGCCCCTGCGTTCAATCCCCGGTACCGCAAAAAAAAAAAAAAAAGAGTGGGTTAAACAATTTGCTTGTGTCTGCAACAGAAACTGACCTGCCTTGCACCCAGTGCTATTCACACGTGTAGATATGCATACTTATGAAGGATTAGCCCAGATGAGGAGACACTACAAACTTGACCATAACATTAGCAAAGAAAACAAACAACAAATCAGCCTAATATTTATTTTTCATCTGAGCATGAACTGCTGAACATTTTAAGCAAGAGAAGAAAAAAACATATATATATATATATATATTAAGTGTATATATATATATCATTTTCTAATGTAAATGGCTTTTTATTCATTGATTCTGTTTCTAGATGCTTATCTGAAGTAAATAAATAGAAAATGTATAAGGATTTATGTGAAAGGACGCTCATTACAGCATTATTGGAATAGGAAAATAGTAGATCAAAATGTACATCAATAGAGGATTGAGTAGGTAGATTATGGTGCACTTATAAAATGTACCACTCTATAGCCTTTAAATGTAATAAAGTATTTCCACACACACTGACAGATAAGTTGCAAAATAACGAATGGAGTAAGTTGTGCGTGTTCATCAGGGTCACTGTGTGCACCAGCTATGTGTGAAGCCTCTTCCATTAAGTTGTACAGCACATCTGCCCTGACACAGTACCGACATCTGCATGTCTATCAGTGACAATAACTCCTCCTGTTCCCATCAGGCAGGTAGTGCCTTACGAAATTGGGGAACAAATGTAGTTTCTCTCTCTCTGTCTCCCCCCACCTCAATTCATTGTTGAAGTTCCACATGCCTTAATTGCAGAAAATTCAGAATCTGCTTCACGGTGTTCTTCTCTTCCTCCAAGTAGCTCAAGAAAGTTGGAAGCACTGTGTGTTCCAGACATGAGGAAATGTGGAGAAAGAAGGGATCGATCAATTCAACTTCTACTTCCAGGGGAAAGTAAGCTATAGTACATTGCTTCATAGTGGGGTTACAGAAAGTAGCTGTCCACAGTTAAATAGATAGCATTGGTCTGCTAATTTGGCATTCTGAACAGGCCACCACCACAAAATTCCTGGAAATACACCCTCCCACCTCACAGGGCATTCCCCTCATTGCCAGTTTTTCTCTAAATTCTCAAAGGAAAAAAAGGTTGAATTGTATTAACTATTCCTTATTAGAGCTATTACTCACTAATTCTTCTGAGGGAGTGTTTCCTCAATACCTCTAGGTGTTTTGTCCTTTTAAGGAAGGCTTTTGTGGTATTTCAAGGTATACTCACAGGAGTCTTTCCTGGAATAATTCTATCAGTGATTATGGATTCATAATCCATATGCCCCAGAGAAACTGACTTTCAGGTAAAGGTTTGGGTTAGGAATCCCTAGGGACAAAGATATTATTTCACTGTCCCTCACAGAATCTGAAAGTGTGTGCACACAGCAGGTCCTCGATGCGTGTTTATTAAGCTGGATTGACCTGAATTATAAATTTACCTGCTTTGTCCAGGGCCTATAGTATTTCATAGTTTTCTTTTTTTTTGTGTGGGGCATTCGACCTCCAAGCTATACCCCCAGCCCTATTTTAATTTTTATTTTGAAGCAGGGTCTCACTAAGTTGCGGAGGACCTTACTAAGTAAGTAGCTGAGGCTGGCCACGAACCTTCAATCCTCCCATCTCAGCCTCCCAAGTATTGGGATTACAGGCTTGTGCCACCACGCCTGGGTAGTTTTCTCTTTTCAAATATAGAAAATTAAGATCTCTAAGAATATTTGGCACTGTTTATTGTACCTGGAGAAACATAAGTGGAAAGGTTTCCTGTTGACTCTAGGTTTAAAAAAAAAAGAAAAAGTAAATCCTTTCTTAGCCAGCAGTCCACTGTGAGCTGTGAAATAATGAGAATGTTATTTGGGGAAAGTCTCCAGTGAGATGGAGAGATGTTCAGGTGACTGTGTAAGTAGATTATACTTGACAACCTTTCCCGCATGGGAGAGCTGCCTTCGAAGTGCATTATTGTGTTATCAAAGCCAGAAGCAGTGTGACTAAGGCAAGACAGATTTCAACACCCTCTGGTTTGTACATGATGAAGGGCCCATGGGTAATCTGACTTCTGACCAAAGGTTTAGAGTATCCTAAGTCTTCCTTTGAGTCCTGGCTGTAGCAGGCAGAGCTGCCTCATTTTGGCTCAATGTGGGCTGGGACAAATATTCTCCCTTCCACCATCCCCTGCCTGTTAGCTTATGTTGACTTGTATCTCCTACTAATTTAAGTTTTTTTAAAAAATTTAAACAAGCCAGGCGTGGTGGTGCGCGCTTGTAATACCAGTACTTGGGAGGCTGAGACCGGAGGATCACAGGTTCACCGCCAGCCTCAGCTACTTAGTGAGGCCCTCCATAACTTAGTGAGACCCTGTTTCAAAATAAAGAATTAAAAATAGGTATGGGGGTATAGCCCAGAGGTAGAATGCCTGGTACCGCAAAAAAAAAAAAAATTAAAGCAAGATTTTTTTTCTCTACCAAAGTATATATTTTAATTGTCAAAAAGTAGGAAAATAGCATTGATAAAAGGATGAAAATAAAAAGTACCCTAAATCTCACAGATACACACACACACACACACACACACACACACACACTTGTTTTTGTGTGCATGCTGCATGGTAGAATTTTATGGATTAATGTGCTAATCTAAATATACACAAAATATGCATATTAATCTTTAATACTATCTTAGTATCTGAAAGATGTACTGTAACCAATGTCACTCATCTTCTATTTTGTTGATAATTTAGTTTTCTTTCAACTTAATGAGGGAATTCATGATTGAAGGAGCTGAGGAGTCTAATCGGGAAGAATATGAGGGTGTCCAGAGAAATGTTTGTTGTGTGGAAAGAAGGCATTCCCTGACCATCTCTAAGCCTGAATGGAAACACCATATGACCCAGCTATACTGCTCTTCAGAATCTTTCCAGAAGAATTAAATTCAGGATACTATAGTGGTACATTCATCTCCATGTTTATAGCAGCATAATTCACAATAACCAAAATATGGAATCAGCCTAGGTGCCCATCAACAGATGAATGGATAACCAAGATGTGGCATATATACACAATGGAATTTTACTGAGCCATAAGGAAGAATAAAATTATGTATTTTGCAGGAAAATAGATGGAACTAGAAAATACTATGCTAAGTGAGTTCAGCTAGTCTCAGAAAGTTAAGGGTTAAATGTTTTCTTTCATATATGAAAGCTTGAGAGAAAATAAGAAATGAAAGGGACTTCAGATAATTGAAGAGAAAGACTAGTAGAATAGTGGAAGGGGTGAATGGGAGGGAAGTGCGGAGGGAATAAGAAGAATCGATAAAGGAAACATTTCAAATAATGCTTTGTCCATATATGAAGGTATCATTACCAATCTCACTAATATGTATGGGAAGGGCTGGGTAACGGTGGGATCCAGAAAAAAAAAACACACTAAGACATGTGTGCATGTATGTCTGTATTGCTTTGAACCTCACTATGATGTATAATTACAATGCAGCAATAAAATTAAAAAGGCACCCCTTTTACATAACCAACCACTTTATTAGTACAAGATTCAAAAAGATTCTGAAGAAAATTCTCAACTTATTAAAACTCTATTTTAAAAAACTTAAAATATTTCTATTGGGTATATTTTTCTTTCAGTATAAGGAAAACAAATTCCATTTGTAAAACCTCATGTGGTCTTAGGAAACTTCCCCCTCTTTTGTGGGAAATTGTTTTGAGTTTATATCACCTCAAGATTTCAAAAATTTACAAAATTTTAATCCTTGCTTCTTAAAAAAATAATCTTAGAGCTGGGCATGGTGGCACACGCTTGTAATCCCAGTACTTGGGAGGCTGAGATGGGAGGATTGCAGGTTCGCAGCCAGCCTCAGCTACTTACTGAGTCCTTCCGCAATTTAGTGAGACCTTGTTTCAAAATGAAGAATAAAAAATAGAGCTGGGGGTGTAGCTAGGAGAAAGAATGCCCCTGGGTTCAATCCCCAGTACCACACACACAAAAAAGAATCTTAGATAAATTACTACAATAGTGTTTGGAAATAAAAATATTTGCTTTAATCAATCCTTACATGGAACTGGGAAGACATTAGTAAACAAAACAAACAAACAAACAAACAAACAAAACGCATTTTGAGAGTACCAGAAGGGCAAGGTGCATACAACTAGAATCTTGACAAGGCTTTATAATTTTTCATCTGTCTGCATGTTGTGTTATCATTTACCCTTTTATACTTTTGCTTTAGGATGCTAATGTTACTTAGTGTGACTTTACTAGTTGTGTTATCTGTATTACATTTTGAGGTCTGTGGAACAAGTTCTCTATCTGAATGAGCAAAAGAAAAGGCACAACCCTCTCTGATTTCTCTCTAGAGATACACCTATAGTTTCAATTTCAAGTAGAACAGGTGGCACGCCATTGAAATAAAATACTGATAAAAACAGAGATAATGAAAACATACAGGTCATTCTTTGAACAGATTAATGCAATTGCCAAACATCTAACTAGATTGATTAAGCAAAAAGAAAGAAAACACAAATTATGTTTATCACTGATAAATGAGGGGATGACTTTGTCAGCATTCACACAGCTATAATCTAAAAGACTTGACCACATAGCTTAGAGGAAGGTACATTTACTTGCTCACAGTTTTGGGTTCAGTCCATGTGAGGCCAGGGATCGCAGATCTCAAGGTATGGCAATGGGATACAAAATGCGTATAAGTTCTTTGCCAAAGAGTAACACAATTGGCCTCTACTTCATTCTCCTGAGCGCAGTTTCTACCATCCACCTTTTTAGCCACATTCGGGCCCTTCCAATTTCCTCTCACAAAACAGTTTCAAAGATTCACAAAACACATGGTCAGACTTAGATATAACAGCAACCCCACTTCTCTGGTACCAATTTCTGTGTTCGTCAGCATTCTCACAGACTTGACCATGTAACTTAGAGGAAGGGCTATTTGTTTGCTCACAGTTTCCCATTCAGTCATTCAGTACACGTGAGGCCAGGGACCGCAGATTCCAGGGCATGGTGCTGGGAAATAGTTGAGGAAGATTCCTTCTAAGTCTTTGCTTGTTGAGTACTTTCATCATGAAAAAGTATTGATTTGTCATATGCTATTTCAATATATTTTGAAATTATGATGTGTTTTTATCTTTTATTGTATTAATATGCTGTATGTGGTTGATTTTGATATGTTGAACTAAACTTGAATTTCTAGGGTAAATACCACTTGATCACATTGTAGAATATTTTTAATTTGTTGTTAAATTTATTTGCTAGTATTTCATTTAGGAGTTAATGAAGTCTTTATTCATATGGTTTATTGTTCTGTTGTTTTCTTTTTCTATGAAATATTTGGTTTTGAGATCAGAGTAATCAGAATAAGCTGGTAAACACTCCCTTTTCCATACTTTGGAAGAGTTTGTGGAGAATTACTATTAAGTCTACTTTAAACATTGGGCAGATTTCACCACTAAAGCCACCTAGACCTGGATTTTTCCTTGTAGGAATTTTTTTATTTATAACTCAATCTCTTTACTTATTATAAGTCTATCTGGATTTCCCTTTTCTTCTAGAGTCAGTTTTGGTATTTCTTTCGTCCTAGGAATTTTCCCATTTTATCTAGGTTGTCTAATTTATTGGCATATAATTGCTGATAATATCACATAATAATCCTTTATATTTCTGTAAGATTCGTAATAGTGCCACTTCTTTCACTTTTATTTATTTTCATCTTCTTTCTTTTTTCAGTTAGTTTAGTTAATGGCTTGTCAGCTTTGTTGATTTTTTTCAACAAGCCAACTTTTGGTTTAATAACATTTTCTTCATCGTTCAAATCTTTTGTATTTTGTAATTTACATGTTAATCTTTTAACATGCTTGTTTTGGTGTAGATTATTCTTCCATTTCTAGTTACTTAAGGTGGAAGATTAGTTTATTGATTTTTTAAAACAAATATAGCCATTCATACCTTTAAATTTACCTTGAAATATTGCATTTTCTGCATTTCATAAGTTTTGCTATATTGTATTTTTGTTTTCTTTCATCTCGAAGTATTTTTTAATTTCCCTAGTGACTTTTTTCAAAATCCACTAGTTATTTGGTGGTATGTTATTTAATTTCCACACATTTGTGAATGTCTGAAATTTTCTTTCCTTATTGATTTCTAATCTCATCCATTGTAGTCAGAGAAAACACTGCAAGATTTCAATCCTTTTTAATTCATTGATGGTAGTGCATATGACTACTCCATATGCATTTAAGAAGAAAGTATATTCTGCTGTTTGGTGATTTTTTTCCTCTCTGTACTTTTTATTTATTTATTTTAGTGATTGCTGTATGGATTACTGTATACATACCTAATCTCTTACAATCTACTCAATATTATTAGTTAATATTTTACTGCTTCATATAAAACATATCTTGCACCAATATATTTTCCATTAGCCGTGGCTGTAACTTTTATCACAATTGAATATGTTGAAGATTACAGACATTGTTTTGAATTTTGCTTTAGTTATATGTATTTTAAAGTATTTAAGAGGAAAAATATCTTTTATATTTATCCAGATACTTAGCTTTTCTGTTCTACTTTTCATTTTTGAAAACCCGGGTTGTCACTTATAAATGTATTTTAGCATTTCTTATAGAACTGTTCCATTAACAATAGCTACTCTTAATTTTTCTTCATCTGAGAATATCTTTCCTTTGCCTTCATTTTTGGAGAATGTTTTTGTTGGATATAAAATTCTATCTTGACAGTTCTTTAATTTTAGCACTTTAAAAATTTTTTCCATGATCGGTGGTCTCCACAATTTCTACACATCACACATCATTACAAACAATGAATAAGGAAGCAATGTACTGAGAGAGAACATATATAGTACTGATTTCTGAACATGGACTTGTATGCAGGTTATAAAAAATTTAACAACTCATTAATAAAAAGACAAATAATAAAATTTGGTGAAAATTCTTGAATATGCTCTTTATAAATACATATTACAAATAACCAATAAGCATATGAATGTGTTTAATACCATTAGTCATCAATGAAATGCAAATTAAAAATCAAATGATGTAATTGAAAGATCATCAAACAAAACATTGGTAAGGATGTGGAATACAACTCTCATACTTTGTTGCTAGAAGTACAAAATGGTTAATCCACTATGGAAAATAGCTAGTTTCTTTTACAGTAAAATATGCATCTGCTTTGTGACCCTTCAACTTCACAGAGAGGTATTTGCCTGCAAGAAATAAAAACGTATGATCAAATATAAATTGGGAAAGGAGTGTTTGTAGTAGCCTTGTTGATAAAGCCACAGACTGGGGATCAAACAAATTGCCCATCATCAGGAAATGATTTAATAAATTATGATATATTATGAAGTGGAAGATTATTCAGATACTGACACAATAACAATATTCTCAGAAAACATTCTGAGAATTCTTTGGCTCAAACAAAAATTATGTACTCTATATTCGTATGAGTTTCTAGGTCAGGTAAATCTATTATATAGTAATGGACATTAGAAACTTTGTTGTCTCTGGGGAGGGACTGAGAAAAGAGAAATCTTTTTATAATGGTGTGGGTCGCATGGTTATAAACTTGGGGTCTTTATGTGTTACTTTACTTAAATTACGCCCCAATTTTAAATCATGAGTATAAGGCATAAAAAGGGCAATTAGCAACTTAAAGGGAAGTTTTAAAAGTTGATGAGTTTTAATTTAACACTATCTGAGGTTAATCTGAGGGAAGACTTATTCTAAAAATAAATCACTCACTTCAAAATTCAAAAATATCTACCTGACTTAATTACTTCAGATAAGTAAGCTCAATTCCTCAAATATGGTGTGGCCAAGTTTCTTTAACAAATTCCAGTCCAACAGTTATCGTTCTATTCACAAAAATGCTTCTACTTAACTCCTATGTATCCATGTTTTTCAAGCATAGGTTCTAAACTCTGTGCTCTTCTTATTCTATAATTTCTTCTCTAGAAACATCAACCTCTGCACCTCCATGTCTCCCAGCTTCATATTTCCATATGGATTTTTTTTATAAAAGTCAGACATGATTACTCAAATTTCAACACGTCTCATTCTCAGAATATTCACAAGTGAGCCCACAATCTTGGAGCTAGCAGCATCTCAACCTACTCCTCATGTCACTTAATGCCACATCTACCTCTGTTGTCCAACACTTCTCCCTTGCTCCACTGTCCATATACCTCACAAATCCCTCCAGCACCATTTGGTTCAAGGTGCTGGACTCTTCCTGGACTTACAAGGGATCTATTGGTGACTCTCTAACTGGTCACCAATCTATTCTCTGCATAGAACGATCTTCTTTAAAGACAAATCTGATGTTACCCTCATGCCTGAAGTATTTCCCCCTTTTTCCTCTAGCCCCACATTCAAATTAATTTTATATTAACTTATATCTATTAATCCTTCAAAACAAATAAAATGCTAAAAAATCCTTTCCTGACTACCCAGTCTAGCACCCTCCTTTTATTCGCTTAATTTTTTTATAGAATATACCACACCTGCTTCATACCTTTTATCACAAGTACAATAGAATAATTAATTTTGAAATGACATGTTTACTGTCCCTCCCCCCAGTTAGAATGCCAACTTCATGAAGAAAATAACCATTTCTGTTTCTTCTTCTGTTCTATTTTCCAGTCTTTATCCCAGTACTTAGCACATATTATGTGTCGATACATTTATGCTAAATTACTTTGCTGTTCACTGTAATTAACACAATCCTCTGTTCTCTTCCCTGGTTCCTGTTACTTAATAGATCCTTCTAGATCCTTCTAGTCTTTTATGACTCATCTCAGATATCACCCATTCAAAAAGCCTTTCTTGATGTTCCCAAACACCCACCTTTGTGCTCTTATGCCCCCCTGTTTATTTCCACTTTATAGAAATTATTATACTATAATACAGTTTTTACTTTTTCTGGATCACCATATTTCTCACCTGTGAAGTCACTGAGGAAAGGAACTGAGTCTTCCATGTGCTTATTACCAGGCGTTGGTCACAGTAAGGACTCAGTGAATGTCTGTGAAATCAATATGTGCATCAGTAAGTTCGTATAATGTTATTTCATTTTGTGGGTAAAAATATCAGGCTCAGACAAGCATGGTGGCACACACCTATCATTCCCAGCATTTGGGAGGCTGAGACAGGAGGATCACAGGTTCAAAACCACAGCAACTTACTGAGACCCTGTTTCAAAATAAAAAAATAAAATAGGGCTGGGGGTTTAGCTTGGAGGTAGAATGCTCTGGGTTCAACCTCCAGTACCAAAAAAAAAAGAAAAGAAAAGAAAAGAAAAGAAAAGAAAAGAAAAGAAAAGAAAAGAAAAAAGAAAATGAAAGAAATCAGGCTCAAGGAAGTTAGATGACTCCCCCAACATCTGACTTCAGCTCAGAATCCAGTATTTTTTCATCTTTCACCTTATCTTATGCCTCCTGTGTGGCCCCTGACAGTGAGATTCTAAGCAATCCCTGAGGCTCTCGGCTCCCCTATCCAACATCATCGTAGATGGCCACAGGAAATAAAATTACCTGATTTAAGTTTTGCCTATTACTTTCTTTCATCTTTTCTCACTTTAGGTAGAAATTCTAATGCTAAAAGTAGGATGACAAGGAAGAGTAAAAAATAGTCTTGCATAATTTGCTGATGGAATAGCAAGCCTGGCATAGTGGCAAGCAGCCTGGGTTTTTCTCATGCTTCAGATCTCCATGAATCAGGAGGCTTTTGCACTCGCACGAGTGAAATGTCAGGGACTGATTTTGAAAGGCCCCATTTGAGGGTGAAATGTTTCTGCATCTGAAATCCATTTTACTGAGTAAACTACAGCAGTCATAAAGGCTAAGAGGTTTTCATTTCCATAATATCATCAATTTTTTTTAAAGAAGGGATAGAAAAACCCAAGCTTATAAATTTGGACACGCACAGCTCAGCCAGAAATATATTTTAGATAATAGTTTTAATTGATCTGACAAAGACAACCAACAACTATGTGTGAGGCATTGCATGAAAACTTCCCCAGACACTTGGCTGGATCATTTCAGTCTTCTTAGATTTGTGGATGTTGTTCTGCATTTCAAACCTTTAGGTAAGCCCTTCTTGCTTTCTGGATTCTTGAGAAAAGCAAAAGATCCAGCCGCTCACTGAACTCATTCAACAAAACTTTATTGAGCATCTTCTACATGTCTGGAGACTTGACAAACAGCAACAGACAAATCATACAAAAATCCCTGCTGATGGAGTGGACATTTTAGTCAAGGAAAACTGATTGTAAAGGAATAATGGAGAAATAGCCAGACATGGTGGCGCATGTTTGTAATCCCAGTACGTGGGAGGCTGAGACAGGAAGATTGCAGGTTCAAGGACAACCTTAGCAAATAGTAAGGCTCTCCTTAACCTAGCGAGATCATGTTTCAAAATAAAAATAAAATAGGGCTGGGAGTTTAGCTTGGAAGTAGAATGCCCTTGAGTTCAATCCCCAGTGCCACACATACAAACACACACACATACACACACACACACACACACACACACACACACAATGGAGAAATAAAGATTTGATCTGTGTAAGTAGGGAAAAATAAAGTAGGGAATTGTGATGGAAAGACTTTGAAGGTGGAACAGACTAAATACATTTTTTGGTACTGAAAGTTGAACCCAGAGACAGTCTACCTCCAAGCTACACCCCTGCCCATTTATTTATTTATTTATTTATTTTTTTTTTTTTTATTTATTTATTTATTTATAATAGGGTCTCATCAGGTCCCTGGGTCTCTCACTAAGTTGCTGAGGCTGGCCTTGAACCTGAGATCTTCTTGTCTCAGCCTCCCAAATACTGGGATTACAGGCATGTGCCACCATGCCTAGCTATTAAATACATTTTAAAATGAAAAAAAAAAAGACTTCACTGAGATATTTGAGCAAAGGACTGAAGGAACTGAAGTAATAAACATTTCATCCTATGAATCTCAAATTATGTAATTTGGAGGATACTCCACAAAATAATTGACTAGTACTTTCAAATTTTGAAAGTCTGGGATGACACAGAAAGATTGAGGAGACTAAGGAGATGTGACAACTAAAGGCAGTGTGGTAACTGGGACTGGATCCTGGAAGAGAAAACAGAGCTTTTGTAAATAAACCAGTAAAATCCAAATAAAGTCTGCAGTTCATGTACAATATTATATCAATATTAACTTCTTACTTTTGATCACAGTACCAGGGTTTTCTAAGATATTAATATTAAGGGAAGCTGGTTGAAGGGTATATGGGGACTTGATACTATTTTTGTAATTCTTCTCTAAGTCTGTAATTATCCGATAATGAAAAGTAAAACTAAGTGCACACATTATGAAAAAGGCTTCTAAAGAGAAGTAACAGCTAGTGCAAAGGTCTGCCACATGTTAGAAAAAGCTCGGGGGCATGGCTGGAGCCCTGTGAGCTGTGGTGGAAAACAACAGAGGACATCTTGGGGACAGGAGCGTGTAGGGCACTTTAGGCCTTGGTAAGGACTTAAGCTTCCACTTTGGGTAACATGGTAGCTAAACTTTTCAATTAAAGGGATGCTATGATTTAGTAGAAATTTCAGTCGAATCATTGTGGCAGCTTTGTGAATGGCAAACAATCAGGGGGGAAATGATGGTGGTTTGGACCAGAGTACAGGAGTGTGCATGGATTAGTCATCACATTCTATCAACTTTGTCAAATTGAGGGTAGATTAAACAGTTTTCAGTAAAAGAAAAAAGAAGTATGATATTTGTTACTTCTTCCATCTTATCCATCTATGTCTCGTTTTTTAATTTCTGTCTCTGTAACTTGGGGGTGGGGTGAGAGTTAATGTGAATGAGCATCCTCTGGGTTTCTTCTGATTCTAAGGAAGTAAGGATTCAGCATTCCTGATATACCTTTGCCTCCTTGATTTGTTGACTTTAAGACATTAAGAACTAGATATGTCCCCTTTTCAAGTTAAAATTTAAGAACCTACTAGGGAAAGAACAATATGTCCTCAAAGGAATGAATCACTAATTTTTCTGGGATACAACAGGAAAAAGAGATTTGAGACACAGTTTTCCTGACACCTCTTCCCCACCCCTGTCCCACAGGATTTCCATGAGTTTACTAATAAGCACCATAGGATGTACTTTGTTCTGAAATATTAGGAACATCAGGCTCCACCACTGATGCTGAGTGGGGAGAACCTGTTCCCCTCACATGGCCCTAGCAATGACTGTTCATGGTGAGTTGCCAGGACCTGGCCACTTCTGCACAAAGCAGCCTCTTCCAAAGGATCACTCTTCCCAGGAGCCATCCTTTGGGCTACTTAGACTTGTCAAATCTGCTCATGGTCTGAGGCAATCCCTGCTCCTTATTGTTTCCTCTTCTCTTTCCCTCCTGGTATCACATATGTATTTTAATCTGAAGATTTTCCTTTTCAATCCTGCCTCCTCTTTCATCATTCACAGGAATGTGTCCAAATAAACCACTTGTCCCTTTGATTCTGGTCCAGTGCCTCCTTCTTGCAAAACCTAATATATTTATCTCCCCTTAAAAGCAGTCCTGTCTTGCTTTTAACTCATGTGCTCCTTTCCCAATTTTATGCTTAGCATATTACATAATTCCTGGCACATGTAGATAATGAATGTTTGTTTAAGAAAGCTCATGTGTCCCAGTTGCAGCTTCCCCTCAGGTGTTGTGTGTGACAGGACAGTTCCTTTAGGAAGAGCCCCTCTGTGTGCCCCACACTGCTCTCCAGAGGAGACCGAGCTAGCTCCCCATGCCTCCAGAGCATAATCTAGTTTGATAATACATTGAAGCCTCCAACAAACGTGTTGACTTGCTCTCCTCATGACAATTCAACAGTGGAGACCCTGCAGGCACAATTGCCACAGACCATCCATGCTGAGTTGCACGGTGACAAAAGAGAAGAGTTACAACCAAGCCTTACAGGGCAAGCTTTCTGAAAAGGGTTAGATAATAAATGTTTTAGGCTTTGTGGGCCACATAGAGTTTTCATCATGTATTTGTTACTTTTTACAAAGCTTTCAAAATATGAAATCCATTTTTTAGCTTGAGGGCCATATACAAACAGACATGGGCTCGATTTGGCCATAAGGCTGTAGTTTGATGACCCCTGTTCCAGACGAGAGTTCTTTGTGGCTACAGAATGTTCTGGGTAAGCACAGAACAGGCAGGTATTGTGTCCTCTCCACATTTCACACAAACTCATGGCTCCACATGCACTGTACCCTGAGCTGACAGGCCTCCGGTTGTAGTGTGTGGCTCTTGTTCCCAAGTTACCATATTGGTTTCCAAACATGTTCCTTGGGAACTTCACAGAAATACAATTAGGAAAGTACAGTTATTATTTGTTGCTTGATTTAGTGGCTAATCAGATAAAAATCACCTCCTTTCCCATAACCCATGCCAATCCTGAGAGCTGTTCTACAAGTTTACTGCAGTGTGTTTCTACTCCACATAACCTCTTCCTCTTCTTCCCTCCTTACCCCTCCCTTTCTTTCTTGTGTAAATATTTTAAAAAATAAAAACAATTTAGAAAATCTCTGAGTGAGAGAGAAAGAATGTGAGAGAGGAACAATTCTCCCAGGTAACTAGATTAGAGAAAAACAAAATCTATGGCAAGTGGGTAGGCCTGGAACCAGGCCCCTCTGGCTTCTAATTCAGACCATGCCTCCTAAGCAGATGTAACAATTCACTCTCTCCCCCTGAGGCTCACTTTCCATCTCCTTTTGGCTATTATTATTCTTACCTCCCAGCCTCTTTGTGAAGATTAAACAAGTCAATGCATGTAAAAATGCATACGAGGGTGCTTGGCGCATAGTAAGTACTTCTGTATCCCTTTAGTGGCCTATATAGAGCCCAGAAACCAAACTTACAACTATAACATATGCATGTTATATTCATAGACATAGCTAAACACACAAGACATGAGGCCAAGTGATTTGAAATCCCCCAAAGCTTTCATACCAACACCTATTTTCTCATACCTTATGTAGGTCTCATATTCTCATGATTAGAGCAGTATAACTTTTTTTTTTTTTTTGCGGTACTGGGGATTGAACCCAGGGGTGTTCTACCTCTGTGCTACACCCCCAGACCTATTTTTTTATACTTTATTTTGAAACCGGGTCTCACGAAGTTGCGGAGGGCCTCACTAAGTAGAGAGAGAGAGAGAGAGAGAGAGAGAGAGACAGGGAGAGAGAGAGAGAGAGAGAGAGAGTGAGAGCTGAGGCTGGCCGCGAACCCGGATCCTCTAGTCTCTGCCTCCCAAAGTACTGGGTTTACAAGCGTGGGCCACCACGCCCGGCTAGAGCAGTACAACTTTTTGTTGCTTGCTGTTGGAGAGGCAGAAGTAGAGACCTATACTTTCAGCCTTTTCTCCCTCAGCATATCCATCGAAGATCTCTAGATGAAGGCCTTGAAACCTCCAAAGTCCCAGATAAGCTTAAATAACTTAGTAATAGCAGAACCGTTCAACCGTAAGAGGCATTGCCATCTTTGTTGAGTGTCCTTTGCATAAAACTATGGGCTTCACTTTTCCCCCCATTATGATGAAGATAAGTTCATCATTTAATAATGATGAACTGATAACTTCATCAAGATAAAGTCCCACATTCCATGGATTTAAACATTTGTCAGATGAATCTGAAGACATATAGCTCTAGTCTTGGCTGAACTTGGAGATCTGCTTACAGAATGCAGTCTGTGTGGTATGCTTTGATAATCCAAGGGGAGTACAGTTAAGAGACATGACAGTAACTGACTTCTTTTCTTTTCTTTTTTTTTGCGGTACTGGGGATTGAACGCAGGGGTGTTCTACCTCCGCGCTACACCCCCGGCCCTATTTTTTTTTTACTTTATTTTGAAAATGTGTCTCACGAAGTTGTGGAGGGCCTCACTAAGTAGAGAGAGAGAGAGACAGACAGACAGGGACACAGAGAGAGAGAGAGAGAGCTGAGGCTGGCCGCGAACCCGGATCCTCCAGTCTCTGCCTCCAAAAGTACTGGGATTACAAGCGTGCGCCACCATGCCCGGCTCAGTAACTGACTTCTAAAAGTATAGAAGGGCTGCTAGCAGGGGAAGAGAGTTCTTAGGAGAACATTTTTAATTCGGGAAAGCCTTTAGTTCAGTAAGCATTGTACTGACTGACAGAGGAATGTTAGAGTGTGTGTCCCTGGGAAGTTTCGAGGAATGAAGTTCCTCCTTCAGATTGGACCTCAGAACCCAAGGAGTGTCTGGACAGTGGGTTTGGATATTGAATGGCTGATTCTCTGTCATCTTCTTTCACTTTAATCCACCATGCCTCCAAGAGGTGATTATCAGTGACTATAACTAAATGACTTATTCTCTAGCAACCAAAATTGCATCCACATGGTTGACACAGGATTCACTTGACTTAAGGAACTTACGTGACCTTCCTAATTGCTCACCTGTTAGGGAGCAGCGAAGAAAACAGATGATCCAAGGCACAAAGCCCAGAAGTAATACTTTGTTCATGGAGAACGGAGTTCTGGAGAATAGTCAAGGGTCAGTTCTCTTTCCTTCTATCCCCACATTTACAGATGACCTCAATTTGCCATGGCATATTTAAATACCAAGAAATATTTGCCATGCTTGTTAGGAGCCTACAAATACAGGAAAGAGGATCAATACTCATTTGAATAACCAACATTTAGTGCTGAATCTAAAGGTGTTCTCAGCTGAATCCCAAGATAACTACAGTTCCACGAATTCCCAGAACATTCTGGATCATTGGAGTTCTGCTGCATAGGAATAGGGAGTATGATGATTAGAGCTATCCATCCAACAGTATTCCTTTCAAAGTTTCAATTGGAATTTTATGAAGATAATGTGATATAATTTATAGAAAGTGATTGGCGGAAGGACCCTTAGACATGCCTATCTCTAACTTGTCTCCGAACTGAGCAGCTTTCCACATCCCAGACTACCCTCAGGGGAGGTAGAAACAAAGAAACTCAATACCTACAATGCCACCTTTAAACACCGAGGCTGAAAAGCTGGGCAAGGTGGCACACACCTGTAATCCCAGTACTTGGGAGGCTGAGACAGGAGGATCGCAGGTTTGTGGCCAACCTCAGCTACTTAGTGAGGCCCTCCACAACTAGTAAGACCTTGTTTCAAAATAAAGAATAAAATAGGGTTGGGGGTGTATCTTGGAGGTAGAATGCCCCTGGGTTCAATCCCCAGTACTGCAAAAAAAAAAAAAAGCAACCAACCAGGGATGTGAGAACAATAGTGCACACTGGGGACAGACCACAGACCGCGCTCTGCGGAATGGAAGGAACCTTTGGAAGACCCGAAAAATCTTATAAACAGCAACCTGAGACCTACTTCACAGACATGGAGATCACCAGCCAAAGACTCATACAGCCCCATGACAACAGAACAGAGAAGGACAACCACATCCATGTCCCCATCCATCCCAATCCCCGCTCCAGAGGAGAGTGCGTGACTCCTCATCGGTGAGTGCAGACTCCTCATGGAGTAACTGAAAAGAGACCATAAAATGGGGGAGGGAACATGCGCAGACGGTGGCTGCATGCTGCACACACAACTCTGAGGAAAACACCAGGTCTGAAAGCTACAGACCAACCAACCCATCCTTCTCTGTGGAGAGCGGGGAGTCCCACGCTTGTACTGGGATGGGCCCCAGTGGCACTCTGCGCCTGCGCAGGCAGAGAGAGACACTGGACCAGGGTCTCACCCAATGCAGACTAAAACACTGGGGCTGCAAACTGATGTCATTGCTATAGGTTACCAATCAAGTGAGAATGCTTGGACCGTGCTCGAGAGCCTTCTGTAATAAGTGGACCTTAAATGACCCAAGAGGGCAGCAGGGGCCAAGTGCAAGGTATTTTTATATACATATATATTTTATTTCTCTTCACCTTTTTGTTCTGTATGTTTCTTTGTTTTTTTGCTGCTGCTCTGTACTTGTGTTTGTAGGGTTTTTTTTTAACCCTTTTTGTGAGTTTTTTCCTCTTTCCTGTCTCCTTCCTTCTCTCCTTCCTTTTTTTTTTTTTTTTTTTGGTTTTACCTTCTCTCTTTTGCAGTGCAGAGGATTGAGCCTAGGAACCCAGTGAATGTTGGGTAAGCGCCCTGGGCCACACTCCCAACCCCAAACCTAGTAGAGCCTCCTCCCAGCAACCAGCAGGGGCCAGCTCCTCCCTGTACCTCCTCCCTAATCTGTCCCCTTAGCAAAGTAGGAGACAGAGCGGGTGGGGAGCAGGCTTGAGCAAGAGCTTTTGAACAGCTTTCTCATCTCTTCTAAGCAAGTGTTATTAACAACGGGGCCACAAGGTCCTAAGACCAATGAGTCACGTCACACACAACTTGTGTCTTTCCACAACGTCACAAGGTTTATTCAACATGCAAATGTTATATCACACAGGAACTTATCAGGAAATTGTCTAAGTAAAGTTAAGCTAAGTTCTAAGTTCGGATGCTGGGCAGCTGCTTTGCCAAAACCAATTAACAATGAATGAGCAGCAAACAATACACTTCACACTAGCAAATCTAACAATTTAGGTCAAACAGGTATATTAAACAATATATAAGTCCTTTAACTTAAGAGCACTTCAAACAATCAGCAAATAACACAATTCAAGCAAGCAGGGAGTAGGGAATAACGAACCAAGTCCAGGAATGGAAGAAGAGCTTCAGGAGTTTTCCTGCACACTGGTCTGTCAGAAGTCTCTGTCTGAAGTCTCTGTCAGAAGTTGCACCGATCCTCGGCCAGCAGGAAAAACAGGACCGGAGCAAGTCGCTGGATCAGAGTCATACACACAGGCAGACTGTCGTGGCGTAAGCAAACTCAGCGCACTGCTCATAGGAAAGCCGGGGTCTTTTATAGGGCTTTTTGGGGGTTTTCCGTTGTCTTTTGCAAGCTCATCCGGGCTTATCGAACCTGCCAGATGCCTATCATCAGATCAAATTTATTGATGATGTAAGTCCATCAGAGGTGAGAAAGCATTTTATGATCCAAGTGTCCGTTATCAATTGTAGCACAGAAGTGCTGATCTGAGTCCTATGCTTAGAGGTGAGACAGCATTCTGTGCTGTTATCAGCCACAGCACAGAAGTGCTGGTCTGGGCCCCATGCTGACATGTCCGGACAAGTTTCTGAAGCTGTATGCTGGCATGCCTGAACAAGTTGTCTATGGGTTTTTGTCTGAGCTACATGCTGGCATGTTAAAACAAATTGTTTATGAGTTCCTAAAAATTGTTTTATATCCCATGCTCTATACAGCAAGCCCCAAATCAAGAAGAAACAAACAAACAAATAGACAAACAACAACCACAACAAAACTGGCATGAAAACATCCAAAGGCACAAGGGAAAGCAGCTCTTTTCCTACAAAGAAACGTTACTCACTCCCAATTATGAAATTCTTAAGGTTCCTTTTTATTTTCTTATTATTTTTTCTTTTTACTCTTCCTCTCCTCTTGTGTGTACACATGCGAGAGATTGTCTGTGTTCTTTTGTCTGTCAGGCTCCTAGCGAACCTGTCTGCCAGTGCCTTGTATTAAATCCATTTCCTATCATTATACCTAAATATTCCACACTGGCTACTAGAATTCTCCTTTATTTTCACTATCTGTAATCCTTACTATATATTACCTAACTACACTCAAACTCTTATTCTACTTGATTCTATTTTCTACTTTACCTTATTCTTGCATTCCTTACTCTAGCTCCTTCCTCCTCACTCACCCTTAACCATTGAATACAATACAATTTACCCTTGTATATACCAGCTGACTCCTCTAGACCCCTACTGCTGAGGTTGGACCAGATGGGTGAACCAACAGGAAGGACTGCCAGACACTAAGGACAAACTAATCACAGCTGACAGGCAGAACCGCTCAGCACCTTGCACGTTGAAGTTTAAAAACGCACAAGACACAACTGCTCTGCTCACACCTTACAGCCTACTCCCCATTACGGAGGTGAAAGAAAGGTCCCCAGACTTTAACACCTGGAACCCATCAACATAACCATAGCAGCAAGCAGACGGAGACCTGGAGTAACTGCAACCCAGTACTGACCACCTACAGGCAGTACAACAGTGGGGTGATACGGAAAACAGACCTCAAAGTCAGCATTAAAGGGTGATAAAACTAAACAGAAAGCAGAGAATAACCATACAGTAGAGGCTATTCACTTTTAAGTCATACCTTGAAGTAAATATCTCCAGAATAAGATACTATAGAGGGAGAGAGATTAGACATAGGAAACCCACAGAGGGAGAGAGCCATCAAAAGCAACAAAGATATAAACTTAAATGTGAAATCATGAGAAACATTTATGCCCCAAACATAGGTTCAACCACTTTCATAAACAAACTCTTCGTGACATTAAGTCTCACATAGATACCAATACAATAATATTGGGAGACTTCGATGCTCCTCTCACACCACTAGATCGATCTTCTAGAGAAAAGGTCAGTAAAGATGTCGCAGGCCTAAGGAACACCATAGACCAAATAGACCTACTAGACACATACAGAATATTCCACCCAACTACAGCTGAATTCACATTCTTTTCAGCTGCTCCTGGAACCTTCTCTAAAATAGGCAACATCCTGGGCCACAAAGCAAGAACAAGCAAATTCAAAAAATGTGACATAACCTCCTGCATCTTGGCAGACCATATGGAATGATATTAAAATCAACTATAAGAAGACTCAGAGAAACCTCATAAACACATGGAGACTGAACAATCGATAAGAGTGTGGTCTTTGATGTTTTCTCCACCTACCAATGTTTAACCCTTCTTTCCTCACATGACTGCTTCTTCTGTGTTTGATCAACTTTTATGATGCCTTGTTTAAACCTTCTATAAAATTAAAGTGCTGGCTGTAGGATTCAGGAGAATTGTTAGCCTACCTCCTTTCCAACTGCCCCACATATTCCAATTATTAAATATGATTTTCTCCATATTATCATATCTGACTTTGCTACAATCATTTTTGTGTGAGAGACTTCTTTTCAGTAGCCGCCTGGAGCAGCAACCTTCCATGGCAGGACTACAGAACAAGTAGCATACACTACAAGCTGTGGTGGGCACACACAGAGCAAGTAAAGTCCTCTATAAACTTTCTCACCCTGCACAAGAGTCAATTCAAGATGAATAAAGGACCTGGAAATTAGACCAGAGACTTTGCAATTACTTGAAGAGAGCATAGGACCAATACTCGAACACATAGGCATGGGTAAAAATTTCCTCAACAAGACCCCCAAAGCACAAGAAATTAAAATGAGGATCAATTCGTGGGATTGCATTAAAATGAAGAGCTTCTGCACAGCAAAAGAGAGTATCAAGACCCTCAACAGAGAGCTGACTGGAAGGGAGAAGATTTTTGCCAGCTACTCCTCTGATAGAGGGCTAATATCTAGAATATATAGAGAACTCAAAAACTCACCACCAAAAAAACGAATAACCCAATCAAAAAATGGTCAAGTGAACTAAATAGATACTTCGCAAAAGAAGAAATACAAATGTATGAAAAAATGTTCAACATCATTAGCAATCAAAGAGATGCACATCAAAACTACCCTGAGATTTCATCTAGCCCCAATTAGAATGACAATCATTAAAAATACAAATAACAACAAATGCTGGCGAGGATGTGGAGAAGTAGGAACTCTAACACATTGTTGGTAGGATTGAAAATTAGTGCAACTACTTTGGGAAAACAGTGTGGAGGATCCTCAGAAGAATGGAAAAGAACCTACCAATGACCCAGTTATACCACTCCTGGGTATCTACCTAAAGAATGGAAACCAGACTACCAGACTAATGCATGTGTATCTATGTTTATAGCTGCACAATTCACAATCGCCAAACTATGGAACCAGCCAAGATGTCCATCAACAGATGAATGGATTACAAAACTATGGCATATGTACACAATGGAATTTTACTCAGCCATAAAGAACAAAATTATGTCATTTGCAGGGAAATGGATGGAACTGGAGAACGTTACACTAAGTGAGATTAGTCAGTCACAAAAAGTGAAAAGTCGGATGTTCTCCCTAATATCCCAAGCTAGGGAGAAAATGGGACATAGGAGGGACTCCAGACAAAGAAGGAGAAACCTAGGCTGAGTGAAGAAGGCGACCTAACTGAAGGAGATGGGAGGGGGGAAGAGGGAAACACTTCAATGGACGTGATGTACATACACAAACTCATCAAAGTCAGTCACTGTGCTGAGCCTGGGAAAGACGAGAAGGGAAGGGAATAGGGCAGGAACTGGGGGGGGGGAGTGGCTCAATGAGTGCTGTGTGCATGCATGCCTCTATCACCTTGAACTTCATCAAGATGTGTGATTACAATGCACCAATAAAAAATTATAGAAAATACTTAACACAGGACTGTATTCAACTAGGCACTTAATAACTGAATAGCTAATAATTTTTTATCAGTTTCAATCTCTTTCATTAGGATAAGTTTTCAGTCACTTGTAATAACTAATAAACAAGGCCACTCCCTGGCCAATGATCAAGACAGTCATCCCCCCAAGCAATCTAGAATGTCATGAGCAGTGAGCCTGACAAAAATGAACACATTTTGCATTTAAGATGTTTCTCTTAATATGTTAGTATTTTAGTGCCATTTAAGTATAAGCATAACTCTTGCATAAAAAATAAAATAAAAATTCAGAATGCTAAAGTTTTACAATGCTGTAAATGTAATGAGATGAATACTCTGATAAATTTCAGTAGGAAAGTACACTTAGCATTTGTTGCTTGGAAACACTATTTTAGGCAAAGGAGAGCTATTTGGTTAGGACAAGTCACCAGCATTATTGGGAGTTTAGTAACTTGTTGCTGACCCTTGCGACATTGTTGTACTTCTTATCATCTACCACTAAAGAGAGCTTTCTAAGTATATTTTCCTATCCATATCTTTATGTTTAACTTTTAATTTGGACCATTAAACTCCTGGGCCAGAGGGTGAATCTTAAATATTGATTTTTAAAATACCCTTTTCATGGTTAGTTTCACAATGCTGTTCAGGGTCACTTGGACTTTTATCTGGAGTTAGCCCATTGGAATGGCATAACTTTGGTAACAATAATTCAACTATAGATTACTCGGGTGCAGCTGCCTTCTTATAGAATACTTATAGACAGTTAACCATCTTATAGCTTCTTTTACCTAAATTTACTCCTATAAAATGGGTTAAGTAAAGTTCATTTTGTTTATCAATATCTGTCTAGCTTACACATATGAGAGAAAACACACAACCCTTCACTAAGTGAGAAAGAAATTGGGAAACAAAAGGGACTTCAAAAAAATGAGGAGAGATACCAGTAGAATAGTGGAAGGGGATTGGAGGAAGAAGGCTGGTGATGGTGGGGGGAAAGACTTGATGAAGGAAACAGTTCAAATAATACCATGCACATATTCTGAGTTTTCAATGTCAATCTCAATAATATGTACAGAGAACGGGAGAGAGTAAGGTGGGATCCAGAGAGAAACACACCAATTGCTGTGTGCATGTATGTTTTATCACTCTGAACCTCATTATTATGTATAATTAAAATACATCAATAAAATATATTTTAAAAATGGGTTAAGCATTTTTTTTTTGGTACTGGGGATTGAACTCAGGGGAGTTCTACCTCTGAGTCACACCCCCAGCCCTATTTTATTATTTAGTTTGAAACGGTCTCACTAGGTAGCTGAGAGTCTCGCTACATTGTCGAGGCTGTGCTCAAACCTGTGATCCTCCTGTCTCAGCCTCCCAAGTACTGGGATTACAAGCGTGTGCCACCACGCATGGCAAGCATTTGTCTTTTTTAGCCTTCCTATTATAGTCTTCTCTGCAATGTTGATACTGTCTCTAACATTTCTGATCTTTAGTATATTATGATTTTTTTTTTTTTTGCGGTACCGGGGATTGAACCCAGGGGCATTCTACCTCCGAGCTACACCCCCGGCCCTATTTTTTATACTTTATTTTGAACCCGGGTCTCACGAAGTTGTGGAGGGCCTCACTAAGTAGAGAGAGAGAGAGAGAGAGAGAGAGAGCTGAGGCTGGCCGCGAACCCGGATCCTCGGGTCTCTGCCTCCCAAAGTACTGGGATTACAAGCGTGCACCGCCATGCCCGGCAGTATATTATGATTAATTAATGACTAAACTTTCCCTTTGACAACTGGAGTAAAACACGGTCAAGAGACACGAGACCCAGATCCATGTCCATGGTGGAGTTTACACTAATGACTTCAAATTTGTCCACTATATCCACTTGTCACCTAGAGAGGATTTTTTTTTTCTATCAAAAGTTAAAAAATTGGGTGTGGTGGCGCACGCTTGTAATCCCAGTACTTGGGAGGCTGAGATAGGAGGATTGCTGGTTCACGGCCAGGGTCAGCTACTCAATGAGGTCCTCCGCAACTTAGTGAGACCCTATTTCAAAATAATGAATAAAAAACAGGGCTGAGGGTGTAGCTCAGAGGTAGAATGCCCTGGGTTCACTCCCCAGTACCACACACACACAAAACCGTTTAAAAAATGAAGTCCAAAATCCATTGAAATTGTCTGTAATTAACCAAAATTTAATTCAAACTGAGAGTAACTCTTTGATTACTGCCAGTTAGAAGAAAAAGATCTTATGGAAGTATTATGTCTGGAACTATGATGAGATTTCACACGTGCATTAGATAGCTAGACTTCTCTAGATAGTAAACTTTCTTGGTACATTTAAAGTTCGAATCCTGTTTTTAAGAATTTCATTATTTATTTGTTAATTTCTTTATTTTGAGGAGCAATACAATTCTGCTTCTCTGTGGCTTGGAGAGTGGGGAGTGGCAGTGGGTAACCAGGGTAGGGCTCCAGCAAGAGGGAGGATGGGAGTCATGGCGGCTGATCGTTCTGGGGGTTCTAGCACATCAAACCTTGGTGGTGAAGGTGTAGTCCTTGCTGGTTTCAGCATGTGCTCAGCTGCCTGGGCAGGCACAGCGTGCTGTGTGTGCAGTCCCTGGCTGCTACAGGCAGGACTGCATGCTCTTTCCATAGTGCTCATGACCTTTGTATGGTACTTGAAGTCCAGGACCTTCTGGTAGCAGTTGCAGGTCCAGTTCCAGCTGGGGAAGCACAGGTTGAAGGGACACAATTTTCCTTCACATTGCCAAGTACTGGGGTTTAGGACTTCACCATATGCATTGTGAGGGGACACAGTCCAGTCCCTAAGAGAGGGATTGTAAGAGTAGAGAATATGATCAAGTAGAAATAGAAGAGTTCCCAGCTGACCATAAATCTTAGAGCTTTTCCATTTACTATTTTTGTTTTATTATTATTTTTAAATTATTATTATTTTTTGTGGTACTGGAGATTGAACCCAGGGGCATTCTACTTCTGAGCTACACCCCCAGCCCTATTTTTATTCTTTATTTTGAAACAGGGTCTCACTAAATTGTGGAGGGCCTCACTAAGTAGCTAAGGCTGGCCTCAAACCTGTGATCCTCCTGTCTCAGCCTCCCAAGTATTGGGATTACAAGTGTGCGCCACCACACCCGGCTACTATCTTTCTTTTATGAGAAGACTTTTATTTTTGTTGGCCAGTGCGGTTGACTGTTATATAATCTAACAGAGGGGAATTTGCTTCAACTAAGACTGAACTGCTTAATAAGTGAACTGTGGAGAGGCTCAAAGTGGCCCACATCACTGGTCAATAATTTGTGGCATAATGTATCTGTTTCTGGGATCTAGTTCTAGTGTCTTAGAAACACAGCCTGGTTTCCTAACTGGCTTATGTGAAAGACATTTGTGCTCTACAAACCCAGCTCACTGCGTGCATGCAGAGAAATGCCCTGCAGTACTGTGGCAGTTAAATCGATTCACGTTGCATTGAAGGTGCAGCTTCCAGCTTTGCAAGCCTCTCCATGGGTCTGGAACTTCCAAGACTTCCAGGAAGCCAAACTAAAACAGGCTAACAACTTAGCGTTTGGCCAAGACTAGATAAATAAATACACTAGATAAATACTGATGTCTCAAAATGTAATTCCAGTTAACATCTAATGAATTGAATAAGAATATTCATGATACTCATTTATAGTAATCTTTCAATATATTAGGAACTGTGTGTAGTGACTTATGTACATCATTTAATTCAGTCATTCTGATGGGGATTGAGCCTGTATTGATTAATAATAAGGGAACTATTAATTGCTAATAAGAACAAGCTTTCATACTTAGGCAGAACAACAAAATCTTTTTCTCTGTCTCTAAGCTGTCAGCCTAGAGCTCCAGCCAAGGTTGACCTCGGTCAGCTGAAAGCTGGCTGTTAGCCCGGGACCAGAAGATAAGGTGCAGAACCCTGAATGCTGAGAACTGCACTTAGAAGGAAAGAATTCCACAGACCCTCACAAAGTTCAGACCAAATTAAAAGATGAAAAAGCAGGCTGCATTAACCCGGTTTTGATTATTAATAATAAGGCAAAAGTAGTTAAAGCCTTCTTCAGAAAGCCACACTCCCGTGTTACCAAACAAGCCGGCACCTACAGGGGCTGTTAAGCAGACAAGTTACCATAAGACATAAAGATGTTAAAATTTACACAAAGACACAAGTATCAAGACTTTCTGAAGAGTTAGTAAAAATGAACAAAGAACAATGCGGGCCGTGCAGCCCCATGATCAGTGATGTCAGACCAGTCTGTCCTTAAGAGAATGAACAAAAGGGGCCGCCAAAAAAAAAAAGCTAACACAGCAAAGAGAATAAAGAGGGCCAGACCTACTTTTTGGTGTGAAAGACTATTGGCTAACAGGATAGGAGGGACAATAAAAAACTATTAAAAACTGCATTCTCAAAGGCAAATAGTGTCTCACCTCTGAGATACTCCATCACGTCTCTCTGACATGACCCTTTCCTTTCTCTGCTCCCCTCCTTTCTGCCTGTAATAATAAAACCTTGCTCAAATTTGTAGCAGTTCTGGCTTTTTTTTTTTTTCTAAACTAGCCAAGAACAAGAACCCATCGTGAGCCGGGCGTGGTGGCGCACTCTTGTAATCCCAGTACTTGGGAGGCGGAGATCGGAGGATCCGGGTTCGCGGCCAGCCTCAGTTACTTAGTGAGGCCCTCTGCAACTTCATGAGACCTGTTTTCAAAATAAAGGATAAAAAATAGAGCCAGGAGTCTAGCTCAGAGGTAGAACACCCCGGGTTCAATCCCCAGTACCACAAAAAAAAAAAAGAACCCATCGTGACATCATCCTAAACCGTAACAATTCAACACATATTTAGTTATTTATTTTCATCTTTCCACAATGTCAGAATTTCTTGAATAACAGTAAGTTCACAAGCTATGTCAGTTTCATTAGTTGCTTTTCTTTTCTTTTTTCTTTTTTTTTGCGGTACCGGGATTGAACCCAGGGGCGTTCTACCTCCGAGCTACACCCCCAGCCCTGTTTTTTATTCCTTTATTTTGAAACCGGGTCTCACGAAGTTACAGAGGGCCTCACTAAGTAGCTGAGGCTGGCCGCGAACCCGGATCCTCCTGTCTCCGCCTCCCAAGTACTGGGATTACAAGCGTGCGCCACCACGCCTGGCTCATTAGTTGCTTTTCAACAAGTCGTTATGGTTCACTAGGTGTCTGGACCAAGGCAATTGCAAGTTATTTTATTCCAATCTTAATTTCTAATATCTACAGCACTCAAATCACACTTTGCACAGGACACATACACACACACACACACACACACACACACACACACATGATGGGTTACAGAAAGGCTAAGAAAGGGTTAAAGTGGTTCAGGGATTCTGGAGGCTGTGACAAGAGCAAAGGCAAGGAGCAGATAAGGCTGCAAAGAGTCCCTGATGGTGATCAGATAAAAGTTTCTAATGAACCACTCCCACAGAGTTGTCAGAGTCAATACATATTTATTGAGTGCTTACTATGTGGCAGACTCTGTTCTGGTTTCTGGGGATACTGCAGAAGGTAAGATACAAAAATCCAGTCCATCAGGGAGGTAAAGACATGAAATTGATATTCATACAGAGATAGGCATGTGGCATGTCAGTGGGTGAAAAGTATTGTATAGAAAAATAGGGCGGGGTTGGTGAGCAGAGGAATGGGTCGGTGCTGAAGAGGTCAGAGCAGAGGGCTCGCTGAGAAGCTGCCTTGAGCAAAGGCCAAAAGGAGGCGAGATCAGGAGCTGCGAGGATGGCTTAGAAGGGAACATTCCAGAAGGAGCAGCAGCAGCAACCTGTGCAGTGTGCTCAGTAAGCCAGACACTTGGGGTGTCTGAAAGGAAGCGAGAGAGGAAAAACAAAAAGACAATCACAGAGGTAATGGGGATATACAGAATGGGTAGAGCATTACTGAACCTTGTAAGAACTTTTTATTTTTGTGGAGATGGAGAGCCAAGGGATCAGGAGAGTGACATGATATGATGTATATTGTAAACATACCATCCTGGTGCTCCTTCAAGACTCTAAAAGTGTTGGATGGGATCTCTAAATCCAACCTACCTAACTCCAAACCTGAGATCTTAGTCACTGTGTGGAGCCGCCTCCTCCACGTGCTTCCATTTTTATAGTGTTCTATGTGCAATGGAAAAATTGAGGGTAGATAAGAAGTGTTCTTTTTCAGGTATTCACAACATTGTCAGCCTCCTCACTCAGGTCTGCCTTTTAATCATCCTACCAAAAAATCGTCAAGCTTGGTCTATAGGCGCTCAGTCTTCTATTCTAGTCTCATCCTATGAGGGACTAATATTCTCATTCCATGTTTAAAGTAATGGCAACAAACTATTGAGAGGGATAAAGGAAGAAGGTCACCATCCTACACCAAAATCTGACAATTATTCTTTGAGAACTAATTATGTTCTATCTTGACTTGTAAATCAGATACTAGAGAATGACCACTAGCAATAATTAGATTATAAAGTTGCATTATTGATTTCTACTCTGATTGGCCACTTTCTTCCAGTCACTATGGCTAATTCTGTCTTCTCCCCCTAAATTCTAATCGTTGAGATGACAAGGGGCTCACTTCTCTACACATCCTCTCTAAGGAATCTCACCCCATACAAAGATTTTAAGTATCACAAAGACTGGTTAAATCCCAAATGTTAATCTCTCAATCCCACCTGAGCTACTGACTCATATCTAGTTCAAGCAAATTCTTTGAACTTTAATTTGTATATTGTCTCTATTTGACATTTCATCTTGCACGTTTAAGAGTCATATCAAACAACATGTCTATAAGACTCAATGTCATTTCTCAAAATCTATTCTTCATCTATGAATTCTATCTCAGTATAAATAACCACCATTGACCATGTTACTCCCAACTCATCTTTCCCCCTCATGTATGATGTCCAATTCCTCAGCAAGTTCTTTCCCCTGGAAGTAACCCTTAAAATTATATCCTGTAGTTAACATTTCAGAGTGTGCCTGTCCAGCTGGATGTGGTGGCGCACGCTTGTAATCCCAGTAGTTGGGAGGCTGAGACCAGAGGATCCAGGTTCACGGCCAGCCTCAGTTACTTAGTGAGGCCTTCCGCGACTTAGTGAGACCCTGTTTCAAAATAAAGAATAAAAAAATAGGGCTGGGGGTGTAGCTCGGAGGTAGAATGCCCCTGGGTTCAATCCCCAGTACCGCAAAATAAATAAATAAATAAATAAATAAATAAATAAATAAATAAATAAAAATAAAAGTGTGCCTTTCATAAGACTTTCATTCAAACAACTATCATCTTCCCCCATGACCACTACGATAGCCCTCCTCTTTTTTTTGTCTTCTACTATTACATATTATAGTCAATTTTCAATCAGCAACCCAAGCCAAAAGTTAAAAATACATCTAAAAGGCAACAACTCTAAAAAGATAAAACTATATGTGGGTCAAGATGGAGAGGAACTGAACTCACACACTCTACTGTGAATGCCAAATGTTATTACCACTTTGGGAAACAGTTTGGCAGTTACTTCTACAGTTATACATATCCTCATCATATGACATAGTAATCCTGCTTCTAGGTATTTACTCCAGTGAAATGAACACCTACATTCACGCAAAAACCTATATGAGAATTTTTACAGCACATTACTTTGTAAGTGCAAATACAAGCTGGGGGAAAACTGAGGAACAGATAAACTGTGGTACATCCATTCAGCAGCAATACAAATTCAACTCAGCAATAAAAAGAAACAAAATGCTGATATGAGGAACAATGTGGATGAACCTCAAATGCACTATGCACGGTGAAAGAGAGATCTGCTATATGATTCCACTTATGTGATTTTTTTTTTTTTGGTACCAGGGATTGAACCCAGGGGCGTTCTACCTCTGCGCTATACCCCCGGCCCTATTTTTTTTTATACTTTATTTTGAAACAGAGTCTCACGAAGTTGCGGAGGGCCTCACTAAGTAGAGAGAGAGAGAGAGAGAGAGAGGCTGGCCGCGAACCCGGATTCTCCGGTCTCCGCCTCCCAAAGTACTGGGATTACAAGCGTGTGTCACCACGCCCAGCTTATGTGATCTTTTGAAATAGTAAAATTATAGTCATAAAAAAACAGATGTAGTTGGATGAAGGTAACTACAAAGGGACACAGGGCAATTCTTCTGGGTGATGAAACTATTGTGTATTTTGATTGTGGTGGTAATTACATAAAGATGTGTATATCAAAATAAACAGAATTTCACACTTTTAAAAATGGCAAATTTTAAGGCATATTCCCTTGTATCTTAATAGATACCTTAATAAAAATAAAAAAGATTAATCTTACCTATTTAATTCCCTGTTTAAAACACTATAGTGACTCAGACAAAATCTAAACTCCTTGTGTACATAACCTGCCCCAGCGGACTCCCTAACCTCATCTCATTGTTGTGAGAAGATATGATATTATTGTCACCTTCGGGACATTGCCTTTTGCTTCTTCTACTGGGAAAGCCCTTCCCTTTATCTTCCCATGGCTCGCTACTCAGTAATTTTAGGTTCCCTCCTTAAATGTCCTCTGTGTTCTTTTAAACTCAACGACATTATCTCTTGACTCTGTTATGGTTTTATAGCACTTTTCATGATTTGATTCTAGTTTGCTAATTAACTTCTCTACCCAACTGGAATGTGTGTTCCACTAAAAATGGGACTTACTCTGCTTTGATCACTTTTATTTGCCTGGAATTTAAAATGGTGCCTTGAAAAGAGGCATCATTACTGTACATTGAATACAGTGATGACTATTGGGGGAACCCATTACTGCACCGGAAGAATTGCTCGGATACCTGTAAAATGACTGTTGAGTTGACATGCATCCTCTAGTCTGGTTCTCGTAGTGCCGCCACAGAAACAAACTGGGCATGAAATCCTCCTCACTCACTGCACAAGATTTGACTGGTTATGTAGGTATATAGAAATAATTCCCCGGGAAGCCTTGTGGTTCAACTGGCAGAAGATCATCTTAAGATCATGTTTAACATGGGTTCTGTGTCTACCTTCCTGTGTGAATTCCAGAAATATGAGAGTGAGAAACCAATTTACCTCACAGAATTGTTCAGATGAATAATGAAGTAGACTTTTTATATGAAAATAAAGCACTCTTTCAGTTTTTTCCCTTCTGTCTTTGATTTTTCTGATTCTATAATTAGGTTTCTCGGATTCATGACTGTGGTATAATTATGCTGTGGCTAGTAATGATTGTCATGTGCACATAAGCACACAGTTTGAAAGTTTAAACATCGCTGAGATGCATAAGAGTGTTATTTAGCGGTAATGTATGTTTTTTTTTTTTTCCGGTACCGGGGATTGAACGCAGGGGCGTTCTACCTCCGCGCTACGCCCCCGGCCCTATTTTTTATACTTTATTTTGAAACCAGGTCTCATGAAGTTGCGGAGGGCCTCACTAAGTAGAGAGAGAGAGAGAGAGAGAGAGAGAGAACTGAGGCTGGCCGTGACCCCGGATCCTCTGATCTCCGTCTCCCAAAGTACTGGGATTACAAGCGTGCGCCACCACGCCCGGCTAGCTGTAATGTATGTTAAGTGAACACATATAGAGTAATTCTTACTCAATATTGCTATCATGTCCACGGCCCAGTTGTGCCAGGGCAGTGGGGCAGGTCATGGCCATAGAAAGTGCCTGGAAACAGCATGTGAAACATACAATTATTGGAGAAAGCTTAGAAGAAAGAGATCAGTGAGTATTCCAAGAAGAGTTCAGTGGCAAGAGGTTCCTTGAGATGCTCCACCAAGCAGTGCTTCTTTTTCTTTATGGCGTTGTGTCCAGTGGTGGCTGGCTATATGAGTGACAGGAATCCTCTTCACGGTGCCCTCAGTTCTGAATCAGTTACCATGGAGGGATTTTATATGGGAGGCTGCAGAAGCAGTGACATCATCCACATTAGCTTGCTTAGTTTGCTTATGACCAGCATTCCAAGGAGCAACTGTCCTGGACTATGGGCAAGAACATAGCTTTCTACAGATAATACTAACTCGTTCTCATTGCCAATGTGCAGAAGAGAAACCAGTGGAAATTCAAGATAACATGTATCTGGACTTCCTGGCCCAAAGAGGCTTACTTTCATTGTGACCATCTGCTTTACCATCCCTCTTTTCTTTAGGGATGATACAATTGCAATAATCTCAGAAATCCAGAGCTTTTAAAGAATTAACAAATTATGTACAAATGGAGATGGCTAACTTGGAGAAAACATATATTAAATTAAAATTGATAGAGGAAGGAGAAAAGAATAGTCTTTAATTGGTAAAATATAATGGTGTGTAAATGATGTTATTAAGTGGGCGAGGTTGCTAACAATAAATTTGAATTAGATTAAACTCTTCCTTTTTACTTTAGACTACTAAATTACTTAGAAACTGCTTTGTTCATCAAGGAAGCAAAAGGAAACTTCAGATGATATGAATTATCAAAAGCTCTGAATTAACAGTACAACCTCAATAAAGAGATCTTTTTGAGGATGAAGTCAATAATTGAACATTGAACCCTGTCTCTTCCATCTAATCTTGGAGAAGTCAAAAAGGGTTGGAGGTAATTGATTGAGCTCATTTAATTCCCAGGAAAATCTTAAGAACATCAGTGAATAAAAATAATCCTATGAATTATTGTAGAAGAGGGTGATCTCCAAACTCAATGCTTAGCTAACATCAATTATCAGGAAAGACTTTAGATCTCCAAGCATCACTTCTTGGTGTAAGAAATGGATTTTAGAGAAGCTGCAAATAAAAACTCATGAAATGGAAAATAACTCAGCAAGACAATTTACATCTGTGCAGAAGAAGGGTGCAGCAAGCAGGCAGTCCACTCAGCCTTTTATTTCCTAATGCAAAGTTCACTGTGCCATTCCCCATTGGCTGGAGTATGGCTTTACAACGTAATCTGGTTGGCTAGTTTTTACTGGGTAGATTTTACAAAAGGAGAAACACAAAACCAGTACATCTGGGAGTGGAACACAGAGACACGTGTACAAAAGTTACAAAATGGATGTCTGCCAGTTTCTATGTGATCTTTTAACTTTGATAGAAAATATTTTTTTCCTG
This sequence comes from Glis glis, assembly GCA_004027185.1. Lineage (NCBI taxonomy): Eukaryota > Metazoa > Chordata > Mammalia > Rodentia > Gliridae > Glis > Glis glis. The sequence goes on from PVJS01001551.1 coordinate 42,069, forward strand.
ACTTACAAAGGGCAGAATAAAGGAGAAAGACTGACTTCATTTTCTTTTAACACTTATTCATTGCTCTAACCAGGAATGTATTCTTTTATGAATAGGGTTATAGTGTACTTGATGCTAACCATGTGAGCAAACCTTGAGAATTACAGCCAAAATATCCTTTATTTTTCTCTGATGACTTGCAGAGGAGCATGCTATTTTTTTGATACTTGAGGACTATTTGAGATCATGGGTGCTGTGCAACCCAATTCTTTCCCAAAAGTGTAGGGTGGCATTTGCTTTATCATTGGCCTTTGCAATTCTATCCTTAGTTAGTGATACCAAACCATACACCGTTAGGTTCAGGTCAAACTCTTCTAACTCAAATTAAGTTTACTTTCTGTCTTTTGTGCCTACTTTGAAATCCCTGTGGGAGTGATTTTTTAAAAACATTGACCTCCATCACATGTCAGATACTATGGTAATCACATTATAGGTGATAGCTCATTGAACCTTCAGACTCTAGAGTAGAAATTACTTAAAGATAGAGAAACTGAGCATTAGGGTGTTGTATTCTTTTCAGAGTAACACACCAAAAGAAACACAGAGGCAGCATTCTAGTGCACTTCTGTCCAACGTCTATATATTCCCTCCATATCATACCAAAACTAGGATCAATCAACAAACGAATTAATGTATATTTAAGGAAGATTCAGGCTCTGGTTTAAGGAAAAATGTCCAAGAACTGGCTTTCTTGCTTCATGCAATTCTGCCTAATTCTATTCTTATTCATAGGATCACTCACAGTTAATATAAACTCTTTAAGAAGATTTAAAGCCATGAAACCTATAGCATTGGTTGTTAATAGAGTTGGGAAAAATGAAAGGCACTTGCTTTAACTTCATTTATGAAGTTCCAATCTTTACCTTTCTTTGTCAGGCACATTGTTGGATTAGAACACGGGTGTTGAATTTTATTCCCTTTGTATCAGCTTCAAAGGTCAACCATACAGTTCTATCTCAATAACAATTTCAAGAAGTTGGCTGGAATTCTAGCTCTGTGAAAATTTTAACTTAGTATAAAGCCAAAAGTTCCTCCCAAGAACTGAGGAAAAAAATCAGATCATAGGGATTTAATGAGTACATTTGAATAAATAAATGAATCATTTCAATATTGGATTGTATCCTGATATACTCCTGATATTACAGAATCTTAAAGCTGGAAAAGAATTTTTTCTCTTTATTTGGGGGGGTACTGGGTGTTGAATCAGAGGCATTATACCTATTATACCTTAGAGCTACATCCCCAGCCCTTTTTATTTTATTTTATTTTATTTTATTTTATTTTATTTTATTTATTTATTTTTGTGGTACTGGGGATGGAATCCAGGGGCATTTTACCTCCAAACTAACCCCCATCTCTATTTTATTCTTTTATTTTGAAACAGGGTCTCACTAAGTTGTGGAGGGCTTCATTAAGTTGTTGAGGCTGGCAGGGAACCTGTGACCCTCCTGTCTCAGCCTCCCAAGTACTGGGATTACAAGCATGCACCACCATGCCTGGTTTATTTTTGGTTTTGATAAAGGGTCTTCCTAGGTTGCTGAGAGTCTTGCTAAGTTGCTGAAACTGGCCTTAAACCTGAGGTCCTCCAGTCTCAGCCTCCTAAGAACTAGGAACAAGGCGTCTGCCATGTCTTGTTTTACAGATAGGAAAGTGGGGTCAGAGTTCATGGATATTCTGTAGTACTACTGCAGTTCTCATCTCACACATTTCCCATGGTTAAAAAGTGAAGAACTAAGCCGGGCGTGGTGGCGCACGCTTGTAATCCCAGTACTTTGGGAGGCGGAGACCGGAGGATCCGGGTTCGCGGCCAGCCTCAGCTCTCTCGTTCTTTCTCTCCCTGTCTCCCCTCTCTCTCTCTCTCTCTCTCTCTCTCTCTCTACCTAGTGAGGCCCTCCACAACTTCGTGAGACACGGTTTCAAAATAAAGTATAAAAAATAGGGCCGGGGGCGTAGCGCGGAGGTAGAACGCCCCTGCGTTCAATCCCCGGTACCAAAAAAAAAAGTGAAGAACTCAAAAACAGTTATGTATGGCACTATTGACAGCTCTCGATGTATCCTCTTTTCTGGAATTTTAAGTGAAAGTGAAAGAGAAGAACAAGCAGGATCATTTTAACAATAAGTCTTCAATTAAGAACACAGAATTAGCTGGGCATGGTATTGCACGCTTGTAATCCCAGTACTTGGGAGGCTGAGACAGGAGGATTGCAGGTTTGCAGCCAGCCTCAGCTTCTTAGTGAGGCCCTCTGCAACTTAGTGAGACCCAGATTCAAAATAAAGAATACAAAATAGGGCTGGGGGTATAGCTCGGAAGTAGAATTGATGAGGTAGAATAGAAAAGATAGAAATATTAGGCAGAAAGGAGACATTGGAAAAATAGATTTAAAATTTTGAAAGTTCATAATCTTAACTCCACCCTACAGGGTGTGTTCAGTCAGGCAGAAGCCTTAATGAGTCCACACTCTTAATCACAATGGTTCCTCTCCACACCTGAGATGCTTAATGTAAGTAGGGTGGGTGAGGAGGACAAAGGTCAGACCCCACTGCCTATCTGTTGCCAGGGAAACTGAGGACTAAGAGGAAGTCCTGCCCTCCACTGTGTGACCCTACCTACCCCCTCCTATAAAAGAACTGCGAAAGCACGCAGACGCTCTCTTGCTCTCTGGCTCGCCTGGATGGATCGATGTGCGCAGGGAGACTCTCTCTCCCTTTCTTAGATGAACCCCCACCTTTCTTAGATGACCCCCAACCTGTATCCCCACCTTTCTTAAGTTAATTAAACCTTTGCCTTTTTCTGATGGCACGTGTTGAAATTCTTATTCATCATGGAAGCCAAGGACCCCTCAGAGTTAGCATGTGTTTCCCTATGACAGAATGTCCCTGGGTTCAATCCCCAGTACCACACACACACACACACACAAAGAACATAGAAACAACTGTAGATAATAATTTCATTTTTTCAATTCTCATTTCATGTTATATTTGCCCAGACCTGGCACCTCAGATAGTCATGACTATTTCAATGTGTTCTGATCCAAATCTTCATTTCCCAAGGGTCTCACCCCTAGAAATAATGCTTCTGAGAGGTTACTGTAATTGTCGATTAACATTTACCACTGTGCGTGGAAGTGGACCTTGATCATCCTCTTGGATTCAGACTTGTCCAGGCTTATCCCCTTGTGTGGTTACAACCTGTTTCCCATTGTTAACTAGGACTCAACCACAGCTTCTTTACTTTTTTATTTAATGGTATAGGGAATCTTAAATGTCCAGGTGGACCTCTCAACTTCTGAGTCATTGTGATAAGGTAGAATAGAAGAGATAAAAAGTTTAGGTAGAAAGGAGACAAATTGGGAAAGGAAATATAGTTTTAAAATCTTGGAAATTTCGTGATCTCTAACTCCACCCTACAGGGTGTGTTCTGTCTTGGGCAGAAGCCTCTATGAGTCCACAGCCTTAATCACAATGGCCCCTCTCACCACCTGAGATTCTTGAGATGCTTAGTGTAGACAAAGGGTCCATGAGGAGGACAAAGGTCAAACACCAACAAGCCACCACCCTTTGATTGACAGGGAATCTGAAGATTAAGAGGAAGTCCACACCTTCACTGTGTGACCCCACCTACCCCCTCGTGAGGGTTCTATACTAGAACTGAAAAAGCTGCAAAGGCTCTCTTGCTTGCTTGGTTGGACACACACAGAAAGACTCGCTCTCCCCCTCTTGAGCTGACCCACGTCTCCCCTGAACCTGTATCCCCACCTTTCTTGAATTAAACCTTTGCCTTTTCTCTGATGGCACGTGTTGAAATTCTTTTCATCATAGAAGCCAAGAACCCACAGAATGATCCTATCTTCCCATGACAAAAGTAGCCACTCTTCCTTCCGCTCTTAGTTGGAAAACAGTCACCAGTTAGTGGTCATTAGCTCAAATTATATACTACCAGTTGTAGGATCAGCTTCCCACCTCCCAAGAGCTGTCACCCAGTTGAATCCATAACTGAATCTTTGGTGGCCCCTCGGGTCTGATGCTTCTGAGCAAGGGAATACCTAGTGAAGTAAATCATGACAGGGCGAGCTCATCGCCCGACTCCTGTCTGCTCTAAAATGAGTTCCTTTGTCAGACGGAATGGTGTGTATGAGACCAGAATGGTGAATAAAACATTAATAAATCTACAGATGGTGATGATGGGAGAAATTCATGTGTTTATTTCAGTTGAGACAAAGCATGATGAAAGGAAGCTTATATGAGCAACCTGCTTCCAGAGAAATTATGGTATGTCAGCTTTGGTCTCAGTTACCAGTAGGTTAGACCCTCAGCACTAGTGGTAACAAAATCAGTCTCAGTGAGTTCCAGAAAACCCAGGCACTATCTCTGTCTCCATAGTCCTGGCTGTGGTATTCATAAACCCTTTGGTCAAGTTGTAAGTGGTTGGGAAAACCATTTGTATGATGTCTGCAGAAGAAGTCATCTTGAATGCCGGATTATTGGCATTTTCCATGAAGAGGATGGCCCCTGATATGCATTCACAAGAGGATGTAAATGTTCTCATATGCTCCGTGCCCCTTCTAAGAGATCGATCAGAAAACTCTTCTCCAATTGTTTCTCCTGAGTTTCTGACCATCTCATCACTCTGTTAGCTAATACCTATGTTTGATAATATACTGTATTTCTGATCATCTTTCTAAAGTGCCCAAAATGCACTGCTCCATATTTCACTCACTGTGAGTATTTCCTTCTCAAACTGCATTTCAAGGCCACCCTTAAGTAGGGTTTTAATGCTATAGCCATCTGTTTCTAGCCAGTGAAGCATATCATGTAATATACTCAGTAACTAGGCTCCAATTTTTTTCAGTAATCTGGTATAGGAAAACCTCTATGCTGCTAGGGGGATGGGTTAAAGGAGAAGTGGCAGTGTGGTAGTAACAGGTGCTGTGAAAGTCAATAGTTCCTGTAACTTACTTGCACAATAAACATATATATATTATTGTGCAAGTAAGCATGTTTATTGTGCAAGTAAACAATAAACATATATATATATATACATATATATGAAATATATATATATTGTGCAAGATATACATACATATATCTCCCATTTCCAACTCTCTGGCATAAATGAATTTCACCACTTCATTTCTGACCAGCAGATCCAATTGGCCTTGTATCATCCATTCATAAATTAATACAATACCATGTGGGGTGACAAGGTTTCAAGGTCCCTGCATGCCAGATTTGGGCATAAAGGCAGAAGAGTGATAATTCTGAGGTAAGACCATGAAGAAAACTTTATCTGGTGGGTTTTGCTAATTGGCATAAAGTAAAAAAAAAAAAACCATTTGCCAGTTCAGTAGTGCAAATCAGTTACTAGAGTCCCTGTTGATTTGTTTTAATAAGGGGACAATGTTTAAAGCATATACACATTATGGAATGATTAAAGCTACCTAATTAACAAATGAATGTCCTCAGCTATTATTTTTGTGGCGAGAGTGCTTATCCACTCTCTTTGCATTTTTCAAGCATATTAACTATTAATGATAGTCACCATGTACACAATAGAATAGAATTGGGTGAGGGATCACATATTAGATTGTGTTATTTTCAAAATTCCACTTTCCCAGCTGTCAAATGGGCCGGAATGCTTGAGTTGGCTTGAACAGCACAAGGGAAGCCAAATGACCAAAAAGTTGATTGAGTTCTAAGGATTCAGAAGAACAATTGGTATGAGGAAAACCTTCACACAAGAGCCATATATGTAAAGTTACCTGCCCTAGATTAATATTTGCAAAGCAGGGTTTATAAGAGTATTGTTTAAAAATATATTTGTATTTTCTTATGTCTGGCTAATCACCTTTTTATTTTCATTTATTTTTTCCCAAACAAGTTGCACATACATTGACTTTTTTTCTTACTTCTATCAAGCACCTTCAAGTTCTGAAGCTGGAATATTAGAAGAATTTTCATTCACGCTCTTAGAAACATTCTGCTAGTTTGTTTCCACAAATGGATCACAGTCCTAATATGATAATTTTATAATTTTATGACTTTAAGATAAGAAGGTCTTTGATTCTAATTTTGGTAGAGTGAGGGGGCAGAGACACCTCACTGTAGATTTTATTTTATTTTTTAAAATATAAATATTTTATTTATTTATTTATTTATTTATTTATTTATTTTTGTGGTACTAGGGATTGAACCCAGCGGCATTCTACCTCCGAGCTACACCCCCAGCCCTATTTTAATTCTTTATTTTGAAACAGGGTCTCACTAAGTTGCGGAGGACCTCACTAAGTAGCTGAGGCTGGCCGCGAACCCGGATCCTCTGATCTCTGCCTCCCAAAGTACTGGTATTTCAAGCATGCGCCACCATGCCCGGCTTTATTTATTTTTAATGTGCTTTTACTGGTGCATTATAGTCTCACATCATAATATAAATCATGTTGACAGTGACATCACTGTAGATTTTAGAAACAATCAAAACAGTGATTCACTGGAGCTAAACAAATACCCATTTAATACTGATAGAGCAAAAGATTTGTGAGAATTATGGATCAATTATTTTTCTCCTAGATAGTAGGTGAAACCAATCTCAGGGCTTAATTATTGTGATAATTTTTCTTTTTCTCCAAGTTCATACAACAAAGTTAATCAGACTTACAAATGGATGAAGACGGAATGAAATCTACATATTCACAGCTGATCTATATGATGGTGATGTACACTTTGTGCAGACCTATAAAATGAATAATGGTGCCTTGATATACCATTCAAGTCATTTTACTATGGGATATCATTCATCAAAAATATATATAAGTCTAAAATTCAATTAATCATTTTTATACAATGCATTATTAATGTCTTGCAATCTTTATTCTAATACATTTTTTCTTCAAATAAAATATAGTTGTCACTGGAAAATATCATATCAGCATTTCTTAACAAACGCATATGGATTTGTAATTAAGCCCAGTAAGGCCTATAATTAAATATAAGAGGTATAAGAAACAATACTGGACTTCTTTTGGGTAGAGTTTCATGCATTTGGGTTTTGAACAGAATGCATAATTAGTATTTTTTTTAAATGTAATTAAATATGAGATTTAATGGTGCATTCAGTGAATAGCTGGTGGCAAGCAAAATGTACCAACTATTAGAAAATGCTTATGGTGACCTAATAAATTTAATTAATAGGCATGCTATATGTTAACTTTAAAATACATTATAGCTCTAAAAATGGTGTTATTTGTTGTTGGGAAAACTAACATATATAATGTTGGGACTCTGCAGTGCTAGACAAATGGAGGCAAACAAAATCAATTATAAAAGGTTTTTTTTGTAAATGGTCAAATGTTTTTCTGCAAAGAACATAATCAATTAAAAATATTACTGGGTTTGAAAAATATGACAGTGATTGATTTATTTTTCCCTACTCTTTTCCATTTGGTGTAACCTTGATGCCAGTTGAAGACATTGAACTGATTAATTTATAAATAAAAAGTAATTTGACCTCAAGTATAATGTATAAGAAATTCTGATGATGCTATCGATTACTTTGGTCCACCTCTTGATTTCACTAGAATAAACCTAATTCAAATTTCTCTTTTAAAACTGTTTATAAAAAATATAGATCCACCATCTCCCAACATTATTATTGTTGCTACTCTTCTCGATTCACCTGTAGAGATTTGTATAAACTAGGTAATAATTAGTATTTAAGTCAGGTACAGTAGCACACACCTATAATTCCAGTATTTGGAGGCTAAGACAGGAGAGTCACAGGTTTAAGGCCAACATGCAGTAACTTAATGAGACCTTGTTTCAAAATAAAAAATAAAAAGGGCTGGGGGTATAGCTCAATGGTAGAATGCTCAGTCCCAAGTACCACACAAAAATTAATAGTAATTAGTATTTATTCCTAACACTGACACTATAAGATACTATAACACTGAGACTTTAAGTATTATAGGAAATAAAAATTGCAGTATATGGGAGTTTGTATATTAAATGGTGTGTAATTTTTTCAGTTTCATCTCCTGCTCCAGAAAGACATACTCTGATGCAAGCTGTTATTTTGGTGCTGTTGTTTTAAATAACTTCTCTTCCAATGAACTAGATGGGGGAAATGCATTTCAACAGACTCAATTCCAAGTACACTGGAGCATAAATAAGAGGCCCCTTTATCCATACCCATTTTCTGTCCTCAACTCTCATTTTCTATAGTACTTTTGACATGAAAAGATCGAAGGATATTAGATGAATTTCCTACTGCTACTGTGACACATTGCCAAAATGTAGTGACTTAAAACAATAAAAAATATTTTCTCATAATTGTAAGGTCAGAATCCTGAAATCAAAGTGTCAGTAGGGCTTTGCTACATCTGAAGATCCCAGTGGAAATCTTGTCGTATCTTGCTTTTTCCAGCTTCAAGAGGCTGCCTGTATTATGACTTGGCTTCTCACCCTTTTCTTCATCTTCAAAGCCAGTAACAAGGCATCTTCCAATCTCTCTGCCTGTCTTTTCCTTTCTCTTATTCCTTTTCTGTCATCACATTGCCTTCGTCACATTGATTTTTGTTTGTTTGTTTTTATATTTTTATTTGGTGCATTGTAATTATGCATCATACTGATGTACAGTGAGAGGAACATACAGGCACACATCTCTTGGAGCTCCTTCCTCTGGGTCCCATCTCCTCCTTCCCCCTCCCCATACATGTTTTTGAGATTGGAATTGGCAATTTTATATACTTATGTAGCTTTATTTCAATTGTTACATTATTTTCTGATCAGTCTCCCTCATGCCTTCCCTAAACCCCTTCATCTCTCCATTGGAGTCTCTGCTCTACTAGCTGGTGTTACCCTTATTTCCCAATTTCTATCTAGCTTCCATATATAAGAGAAAACACAATTATTCATTTTTTATTGAAACTGGCTAACATAACATTCTTGAGTTCCATCCATTTTCCTGAAAATAACATAATTTTGTTCTTCTTTATGACTGAGTAAAATTACATTCCATACCACAGTTTGCAACCTACCCCTATGATAAAAGACTGATATCTAGAATATACAAAAGGCCTAAAACACTTCACTAAAAAAGCAAATAACCTAATAAAAAATGGGCAAATAAACTGAATAGATACGTCTTAAAAGAAGAAGCAAAAATGAACAAAAAATTGATGAAAAAGTGTTCAACATCATTAGCAATCAGGGAAATGTAAATCAAAACTACACTGAGATTCCATCCAACTCCAGTTACAATGATAATCATCAAGAACCCACACCACAATGCATGCTGGTGAGGATATAGGGAAATAGGAACTCTTATACACTGTGGGACTGAAAACTAGGACAGCTGCTATGGAGATCAGTGTGGAGGCTTCTCAGAGTGTGGGGAATGGACCCACCATGTGACCCAGTGATACCCATCTTGTGAATCTTTCCAAAGAAATTGAAGTCAGAATATTATAGTGGCACATGCATATCCATGTTTATAGCAACCCAATTCACAGTAGCCAAATTATGGAACCACTCTAGGTGTCTGTCATATTGTTTTTGATGCTGATTCTCTTGTGGTTCTTTTGCACACACCACACTTATTACATTGGGCCCACCCAATAACCCAGGCTATGTCTTGGTATAAAGATCTTTAATCATATCTGCAGAGTTCCTTTTCCCATGTAAGTTAACATATTCATGGGTTCTGGGAACTAGGATATGGATATTTTGAGTATGAGAGCTATGATTCAGTTTACCATAGACATTTATAACATCCATTTATTTTATTTTCACTCTTCATTGTCTTAGAAAAATTTGCTCAAAATATTAATTCATTCAGTTTCAACATCTTCTGGACAAAATCAGCACTACCTTACCATACTGATCCATGAACTAAGCAAAATTGTATTTAGCACTCCTAAGTATTAATCTCACTGAATGCTAGAGACCATGTAATAAATATAGTCGACAGATCCATGATCTCAGGAGTTTATAGTTTCTTGAGGTATTAACAAAAAGGATATCTAATGCAGATTTAGTAAACAAAAGATGCCTGCATAGAAGATATATGATATAGGTTGAAAACTCAAAGTTAAGTGGAAAAAAGGGAATTTTGGGGTACATTCCAGTCAGAAGGAATAACATGTGCAGAGACACAAAAGCATATGGAAAGCAAATAGATTTGAAGAGGACAACACAGTTCCAGAACCTGGTGAGTGTGCGAGGAAGGAGGGGTGATTATGAAGAAGTCAAGGCCAGCCATTAGAAGCCATCAGGAGGTACAAGTCAGAGTGTCATATAATTAGTTTATTTATTTTATGATTGTTTTTGACACAATGTAATAAATATATTGTAGAAATAAAACAAGATTGGAGACAGAAATCAATTTTAAAAGTTGTTTTTTGAGCTAGGCATGGTGGCATATGCCTATAATCCCAGGACTTGGGAGGCTGAGAAGGAGGATCACAGGTTCAAGGCCAGTCTCAGGAACTTAGTGAGACTCTGTTTAAAAATAATAAAATAAAATAGGTTGGGAGTATAGCTCAGAGGTAGAATACCTCTGGGTTCAATTCCCTGTACACACACACACACACACACACACACACACACACACACACGTTTTTGATAGAATCAATTACTCCCTATAAATGTCAGAAAATCATCCTTTCTAGATTTACTTTTAACCACTCCACAATCAATATTCAGGTGAATTAATTAATTTATTTATTTATTGTTTTTACAAGATGCCAACTTCTTTCCTGCCTCAGTGCCCTGATACAAGATCCTTTGCTCTTCTTCTTAACTTTGGAAACATATTGATCCTCATGCCTTGCTTTCAGATATCACTTTTTTAACTGTCTCTCTGGAACTCTAAAATAAGGCAGGTGTTCTGTTTTATACTCTCAGAATACCTGGCATTTTTTTCTTTGTGATACATAAGTACTTGATGGATAAATTAATTAAAAAGAATAAAAAACAATGAGTGATATGAAACAAATTGAAATATAGACCTAGTATTTCCTCAGAAAACATTATGAATTTTTTATTTCACTTATTTTACTTTTTTATTCTAGAATCCGTGCTTTTCAAAATAATTTTTAGATCTTCACTGCTATTCTTTATTGATGAGAACTTGCCACCATGTCTTTCTTTGATTCTGTCAGTACAGTTTCTTTTAGCTCTTTGAATATACTTACAATAGCTGCTTTGAAGTCTTTTTTTTTTTCTGCTAAGCTTAGCATCTGGGCCCCGAAAGTCAGATTTATTCTGTGACTTTTTTCCTGAGTGTTAATGATACTCTTTACTTCTTTGCATGCGTTGTCTGAAAAACCTGGGCTTTGTAGATAATATCTTGCAGCAATGTGGGTTATGATTCCCTCACCCCACTCCTGAGGTATTGGTTTGACTGGTCATTTGTTTCTATGGTTATTAATTTGGCTGAACTGGGAAGCCTTTTCCCCATGGTGTGTGTAGGCTAAGACTTTTTCTCCTTGTCTTCTTTTAGTCTGTGTTTCTGGGGGCTTGCCACTTGGTTGGTTAAGCTACTTATTGGCCACAGGAATCCATCCTCCTTAGATGTTTTCTCTTTACCATTTAAGGTGTATGTGTTTTGGAGGTTGTGGTCATAGGCAAGGAGTTTGCATTGTTTTATGCTACTTGGTCAAGGATTGGCAGTTTGGAGATTCCCTCTCCCAGACTTCTTGAGAAGGAATGGCCACAGACATGGAACAGTCTTCCAGGGATGAGTGTGATTTTATTTGTAAGTTTGGTTCTCTAAACGGTTGTTGTTTTGTTTGTTTTTGTTTTTGTAGTACTAGGGATTGAACCCAGGGGCTTCCTGTCTCCAAGACACACCCCAGCCTTATTATAATTTTTCTTTTCTTTCCTTTTTTGTAATTCTGGGGATTGAACTCAAGGGCATTCTGCCTCTGAGTTATACCCACAGCCTCATGTTATTTCTTATTTGGAAACAGGATCTCCCTAGGTTGATGAGAGTCTCACTACTTGCTGAGGCTGTCCTTGAACCTGCGGTCCTCCTGTCTCAGCCTCCCAAGTACTGGGATTACAAGCATGTGCCAACATGCCCGGCTTTAATTTTTATTTTCAAACAGGGTCTCACTAAGTTGCTGAGGGCCTCACTAAGTTGCAGAGACTGGTCTCAAACCAGTGATCCTCCTTTCTCAGCCTACCAAGTACTAGGATTACAGGCGTGTACCACCACACAGGGTTGCTAAGTGTTTATTTTTGTCTATTTAATTTTAGACATTTTGATGTGTGTGGTAAGGTATTGGATTGTGGCGTTAACTTTCTTTTAACTGATGACTAATAAACTTGGCCACATTTTAATACTTTCATTTATCATTTAGGTTATTCTCTGTCTAATATTTTTTGCCCATTTTTTTAGTGGATTGTCTTTCTTTTAACTGATTTTAGCAAGTTCTTTACATGTTCCGACTGTCCTATGTTTAAAAAAAAGAGTAAATACATAAATAGCAAATCACATGGATATATTTTGAGATGATATTCAGGAACTATAAAAGCTAAGAGGTGTTATGGTTAGATATAGAATATTCCCTGAAGAACTCATGTATGTTCAGAGTTAATGTAATTAAGTCATGAAAGTTGTAATCTCATCAGCGGATAAATCCACTGTAATGGATTTACAAGGCGATGACCTAGACTGGTGGGGTGTGGCTGAAGAAGATGGGTCCCTGGTATGTGCCTTAGGGATTATACTTTTGTCTTTGACTCCTTTTGTCTGCTGGCTCTCTTACTTGTGGTCTCTGTGATGTGAGGAGTAAAGGCCTTGTGCTCTCACTCTCTCTGCTTCCTGGCACCATGCCTTGAGCTCCGCAGACCCAGGCTGCGGAGTCTCCAGTCTGGAATCTCCAAAAACTGTGAACAAACAAATCTTCCTTCCTCTAAGTTGTGTGGTCAGTTGTTTTGGATCACATCAGTGAGAATACTGGCTGAGAGAAGAGGTTACTAAAAAATGTTAATCGACAGTTAAAAAATGAAAGAAACAATTTAGAAGATGAAAAATAGGCTAAAGTGAAGGCAGTTATGGTCACTGATAGTCTTAGATATGAATGAAGACCAGATATATTTCTACTCTAAAAATCCTGTACAAGTAAACATTAATTTTCAATGAGTTCTAGGCACTCTACTAAGTGCTTTACATTCATCATTTAATTCTTCCAACCTTATAGGGAAGATTTTATTAATCCCATTCTAAAGGAAGAAATTGAGGCTAATTTTCCCAAGGTCACACACTGGAGCTGAGGCCTATTAACTCCAAAATCTAGGCTATCAGTACCACAACGTAGGAAAAGATCAGTCCAGCCATCTGCCAGATACACAGAACTGCTCATGAGCACAAGGTATTTAAGAGATAGAAGAGACAAGGTTACATAAAAGACATTGTAACACACAATTAGTACTATTTATCTTGAAGAAGAGTTTTATTTAAGTGAATACCTTTAAGTAAAAAACAGGTTGTTAGAAAAGAAAATATAATTGGAAAGTATACCAAGACATGGAAATGGATGCAAATAGAACCATGGGGAATTTCAGTTATTAATAATAATAATTCCCTTGATAATAACTAATAATGATTCAGCAGCTATTGAGCAAAGCATTTGAAGTGAGACCTTACTACCTTATTATTCAGTCTTCCCTTCAGCCTCAAGTTGCTGGTCTCAAATGCACTTCCCTGTCTCTCTGAAATTTTGTACACACAGAATGCCTTATCTCACCTTCATCTCACAAATCTTCTACAAAATTCCACTTAAATAGCATCTTTTCTGTGAGATCTTTCCCAGTTCTCCCCTGTAAGGGAAAAATGTCCTAAGTGCCTCATTTTATTCTACCTTATTTTATTTTATTTTAATATTTCTTACTGGAGATTGAACACGGAACATTCTACCTCTTAGCTAAAACTCCAGCCCATTTTATTTTTCATTTTGGAACAGGTCTCAAAAGTTACTGAGGCTGGCTTCAAACCTGGAATCCTCCTGTCTCAGCCTCCCAAGTACTGGGATTATAGGTATGTGCCACTACATCCTGCTTCATGTCTCTTTAAATCAGCTTTAGTTGAATAACATATCATGTGCTATAACAGAATGAAACATTGCTATATATACATCTCCCCACAGGATTGAGGGCTTCCAGGGAGAAAGGGGGTCTTTTTATCATTATTTCTAGCTGGCATGTAGTAAGTACTTACTGAACATTTTGAATTAATTTACATGCCATGAATATGCAAGATGTGGGTTTATTGGAAGATGAGAAAGCATGGTAGCATGATGCTACCTGACAGCTGACACTCAGCCACATCACTAAAGGAGGAGAGGGAAGATGAGGACCCTGGTGAACCCAAAAAAGCCCACCCGAGCTAAATGGAATCCACCTGGAGTCCTGATGAATGGTCACCCTGAAGGAATAAAAACTCCATTTGGCCAGATGCCTACATTTACTCAAATTTATTAAAAATTTATTCAAGAGAAGCTGAAATCTAAATCCATCCATCTATCCATAGGTGTGTATGTGGGGGTATAAAACCTCATGATGCTTGTATCCTGCTAAACGATTCTAAAAGCAATCACTTTGAAAACCAAACAACAACAAACATATCTGTAGGTCAGATTTGTCCAATATATCTCCAATTTGTAACTTTTGGCACAAAAGAATATTGCTGAATATCTAATAATAAGACATTTATCCATCTCTTTTTTCCTAGGATCTTAAGGTAACATTGGAAAGACCTCTAATAATACCAAGGAAAATATAGCATGGAATGGACCAGAAAGGGTAAGAACCAATCTGTCCTAAATAACTTAATCATAGCTGGGCGTGGTGGCGCACCCTTGTAATCCCAGTACTTGGGAGGCTGAGACCGGAGGATCCAGGTTCACGACCAGCCTCAGCTACTTAGTGAGGCCCTCCGCAACTTAGTGAGACCCCGTTTCAAAATAAAGAATAAAAAATAGGGCTGGGGTGTAGCTTGGAGGTAGAATGCCCCTGGGTTCAATCCCCAGTACAGCAAAAAAAAAAAAAAAATAATAATAATAACTTAATCATTAACTTAGTCGTCTCAGGAGAGATGATCTTGTGGGATCCTACCACTCTGGGATCTGAAAAATCTATGAGATAAGTCACTAATAAAAGTATTCAGTTAGGAAATATATAAGCCTTTCTGTTTTACAAAACATATACAATTCTTTGAGCACCTTCTGTGAGCATATCTGTCTTTTGGAGGGGCCTGAGGGTTGATACAACATTGATGGTGAACTGGCTTACAAAGCACTTCTCCAACTTTACATTTATTAGGTTAAAAAAAAAACCAAACTACAACAACCAAAATTCAATGTCATTCTTGGGAGCAGGACATCCTGCAGATCCTGATGGAGGGTTTGACCCTAATCTTTATCCTGTTTCCAGTAGCTTAGTCCACTAAGATTTCAGTGACTACAGCAAAGTGTTCATATTTTCCCTCAACATATTGACTAAAACAAAACTAAGAAGACGAATTCCTCACGAGTAACATATAATTCTTGATGTCTTAGGCTCATAAGCATTTTTGTTAGGATTATACAGAAGCTATATTGAAAGAATTTAACATTATTCCCTAAAACATATCAGTGCCTTAATAACCATTTGTAATTTACTTGTGTTATTAATCAAGCTAACCAGACATAAATTTATGAGTGTTTTGAAAACAAATAGTTACTCTTTATTTTAAAAGATGATTGTAGCAAGTTCCTTATGTCATCCATGATAGACTGCTGTTTCAAGGTGGTTAATCAGAAGACACCAGAAGGGCAGAGCAGGGTCCTAGGATGAGCACACTCACCACGAGGCTGCTGCACCTTCCCCTGAACTCTCTGTCATTTTGCTCTAATTCCCTGATGATCCACATCTTATGGCCCATGACCCTGTAGAAGACTTACTAGAATAGGTGGAGGGCATGGGAATCTCTTTCACATATTTACAGCAGGCTTCAAGTTGAGAATTGCAGCTAGGTCCAGATGAGTGTTTGTTACTTTATATGACCACAGTATTGATTTTAAAAAAAGTGATTTAATATTTTATGTGATTTTGTTGGTGCATTATAGTCTCACATCATAATGTAAATCATGTTGACATTGACATACTCAGCATTTGGTGCCCCCCCATTTCCCCCCTTCCCAATACAGAGTACTGTGATTGACACTGGTATATTCACATATGTACACATAGTTGATGGTAGTAATTCCGTTTATGAATCTCAGTCTTCCCCTTCCCCTTCCCTTAGATCACCTCCCTGGTTCCACTGAGGCTTCTCCTCCATTATCTGGAGTCCCTCTGGTATACCAATTACTCCCTAGCTTCCACATATGAGAGAAAACATATGACTCTTCACTTTCTGAGATTGGCTAATCTCACTTAACATAATGTTCTCCATGACTTTCCATTTTCTTGCAAATGACATAACTTGGTTCTTCTTTATTGCTGAGTAGAATTCCAGTGTGTGTATTTCCCATAATTTTGTAATCCATTTATCTGTTGATGGACACCTAGGTTGCTTCCATAATTTGGCTATTGTGAATTGTGCTGCTATGAACATGGGTATGCATTTATTACTGTAATTCTCTGGTTTCGACCCCTTTGGGAAGATACCCAGGAGTGGTACAGCCAGATCATATGGTGGATCCATTCCCAGTTTTCTAAGGAATCCTCACACTGATCTCCATAGCAGCTGTACTAATTTGCACTCCCACCAACAGCGTAGAAGGGTTCCTATTTCCCTACATCCTCGCCAACATTTATTGTTATTCTACTCTGAGATTCCATCTAACCCCAATTAGAATGATTTAATATTTTAAAAATAAATTATTTTTGAGTGGAGAATGGTACAATTACACTGAATTGTAGCTTTCATGGTTAAATGTTAAATGTAAAATTTAAGGACCTATTATAATTTTTGAAACTATATTTTTAAATTTATTCATTCTTTTAACACAACAGGTTATTTAAGTGAAGCAACCTACAGCTGTTTTCACATAGTAGCTCTCTTAGCTGGTAAACGACTGGAGGTGTCAAATGTCCATTTCTGTCACCACTTACGTATTTCCTCTTGTGCCCTGCACCCAGTCCATTTCTCCATAGAGACTCCAAGAACAAATCATCTAACTGCAGCAAAGTTTGGTGAGCAGCCCTGCTGGTTACACTACCTTAGTTAACGAAGATGTTTACAGAGGCAGTAGAAAAAAATTACCTTTCTTTCTAGCAGCTTGGGTGGTATTTTTGATACACTGTAGATGTTAGAGGCAGAAACCTTGCAATCATTTGGAAAAATGAAGCCATTTCAATAAAATGAAAAGTGCTCTGATACTTTTATGCAGCATGACTGGTATATAAAACATCCTGAGATGTTCTGTTTTATTACTCTTATTCTCGCTACATACAACACACGTACACGCATATCCACACATCTTTATATAAATGCACAAATAAGTGGAAAGAAGAAACTGTTCATTTTTGTCTGAGAAGCACAGTCTGTGTTCTACTTGGAGTTGGAGAAAATACAGGATGCACACATAAATTTAATTTCAGGTAAGAAACAAATACTTTTTAGTATCCAGGTACAGTATGTATTTAGTTTAAATATGTTCCATATTGTGTTAAAGCTGATAACCCTAACTTGGAGATAAAGAACAAACCACGGCATTTGAAATAGCGTGTGAACATTGAGGGTGAGAACGAAAACGAGCCACATGGCCATCACCAATGCATAATAGGTGCTCGATAAATGCCAATTCAAATGTTCCCCCACGTAGATGGGGAAGTGGGAATTCCTCCTTTCAGATCTTCTTGGGGGATGAGAAAATCTTGAGAAACCTGAAAACAAAGTCATACAACTCTGATTTTTAAAAATACTTCTATTTGTCAAATTAACTGCTTCAGCAACATGAAAACCTTGAGGTGATAAATTAATTTTAGTCATGGGATTTGTTTTTCAAAATTAATTCACAAGGCTCTAGAGACTCTGTGGTCAAGTGATAGCTAGACGCTTAAAATTAGTCTACCAACCACTTTGTCCCTCGATGCTGTCAGATCACGTCTTTGACTACTAAACTCACTTAGCCCTTGGTGGGTATGATCCCTGGGCCTGTGATAGGCTCCATCTCTGTGGGGAAACTGAGGAATCTGAGCTCTGGGATGCTTTTCAGTAGTCTTCTTTACCTTCACAATACTTTTACGTTGGAGTTTGTTTTGTAAGTGAAGTGGGGTGGGAGAAGGTACCCTGCTCTGCTGGATTTGGAGACTCTGTTGTACTGCACCAGGCTTTCTCCTACAGCTCCCCACAAAGGGTTCCTGCCCCCTGCTTCTCCATCCCTTCTGCTCCCCCAGTCCTCTGCCACTCTCCTCCCCTGGCAAGGGCTAGCGTGCTACAACAGTGAGGCCCCAGTGGTTGAGCAGAACCCCGGTGTCTGAGGGCGCAGCATGGCCCTGGGTCAGTACAGCTGGTGGGCAGCCACAGGTCACATCTCTGTGGAGATGAAGGGTCTCCCATCCATGATCTAGGTACGAAACAGCCCTGGCATGGTGATGACAATACCCTTAGGACTTGCTCCTCTCCGTGGTTTGGGGCAGGGGGTGGGTGGATAGGGACATGCTTGACTCAACTGCCCTAGGTCTTGGCCTCCACTGGGCACTGCAGGTCAGGATGGCAGCTGGCAGGAGGGGAAACTCAGCCGTCTTCAGGTCTAAGAGCATGGAAGTTCTGTGCGAGAGGGGCACTCCCTCAGCCCCACTTCATGTTTTCTTGGGGGGGAGTGCCTCCCTTCCTCCTTCCAACATTCTCAAGTCTAGCCTATGTTTGCCCCTTCTGGCCTACTTGGGGCACCTTTCAGAGAAAAAAATTTGTGTCACTTCTATGATCCCAGATACGAGTTAAATGCTCTGATGTGTGCATTTAAAACTAGCACTATAAAATGTAAACAGTAACATTTATGCTAAAGTTTCAATTTTCTTTACTTATAATGGCATTGAGTAACAGCAGCAGCAACAACAAAATACCACATAAGTTGAAAAGGAGACTGAAGAAGATAACTAAAGTTTTATATTTTAGTACTTTTAATGACACTTTTTCTACATTTTGAACAAGGGTCCCCATATCTACATTTTTCACTGAATCCTAAAAATTATGTAGCCAGTCCTGCCCAGGGGATTCTTGACTTGTAGTTCAGTTGGCACCCGAGCCTGCAAGATCAACCATTTAAGAGATAGTTGGCCTCAGTGTCTCTGCTCTTCGTCCTGTGCAGATCAACTGGTGATTAAACTTTTTGTCAAAGAGAAAACGTTTTTATTATTAATTTTTATGGGTGCATTGTAATTGTACATTATAGTGAGATTCATAGTGGTACATTCATATATGCATGTAACATTATTTAGTCTGTTTTCATCCCCATTCCCTCCCCTCCTCCCCACTGTAAGAATGTTGACCACACCAGTCATGGTGGCGCACGCTTGTAATCCCAGTACTTGGGAGGCTGAGACAGGAGGATCGCAGGTTCGTGGCCAGCCTCACCTACTTAGTGAGGCCCTCCACAACTTAGTGAGACCCTGTTTCAAAATAAAGAATAGAAAATTGGGCTGGGATTGGACCTCAGAGGTAGAATGCCTCCTCTGGGTTCAATCCCCAGTACCACACAAAATAAATAAATAAAATAAAATAAGATATAAAATAAAATAAAATAAAAAGAAATGAAATAATGCTGACCAGAACAGGAGAGGTCTGAACTGCAACTTCCCATTTCTCTCTCTCTCTATATATATATTTTTAATAAAAAATATATATATTTTTAATAAAAAATATATATTTATAATAATATAATTTATTATATATATTATATATATGAACAATATAATTTATATATAAATTTATATGTATAAATAATATAATTTATAATATATATTATAAAATATATATATTTTTTTTATTTATATATATATATAGAGAGAGTGTTATGTATATAACATTCATAAAACTTTTTGAACAAGGATGCACACAGCTAGACTAAAGATAGCATCAAATCCTTTTGCTATTTTTGAAGCTCTTAGGTTACTGGGTAAATTGTGGTGAACTTCAGAGGGTGATCCATGAAAGCTCCAGGTATATCTTACTCATTTTTGCCTTCTGCATATAAATAGCACGACATGCAGGAGAGGCTCCATAATGGAGAATGAATATGTGAGTGATTGTGTAGGAAGTGATACTGTTTGGTTGCTATACAGAATTCCTTTAGAATCCAACAGACCACTAAGCATTTCTCCAAAAGAGGTCGTTCCCACATTGAGTTCCAAATGAGGGCAGTATAGTATCAGAAGGGTTCAAGATGTGACAGTGGGCAGAGCCCAGCCTTAGAGTCATGTGGGCTCCTCCATCTGTCTCTGTGTGAGTTTGGTTAATTACTTATCTCAGGTGAAATTTTGTCAATTGGATAATGAAGAGTACATAGCTACTCTGGACCATATTGCAAATGAAGTGAGGTGACATCTAAAGTGCTCGGCAGGCAGCAAGCATTTGCTCCCTCGTGTGCTTTCACGTCTTGTGATGTTTTTGAATATTTATTCTGCATCTGCAATGTGACAGTCATTGTACCAGTTGCTTGGTATGTATCCTTAAACAAAACAAATTGATATCCCTGTTCAGGCAGAGTTTACATTCTAGCATAGCGTTTATTACTGTGGAAATCTTCAAACATATACTAAAGTAGCAGAATTATTATAATGAGCTCCCATGCAGTGATCATTCATGTTCTAGAATTATCAACTTTTGCCAATATTGATTGCCATAACCCTCACTTCTTTTGAAACATTTTAAAGCAACCTCAGTCAGCATCATTTAATTTGTAAATTTTCCAGTTAATCAAATATACAACATGCATATCTATCTATATATATATATATATAGACATATATGCATGTTATACAAAGTACAACAAAACATATAATAATTCCATAAGTCACTGAGTATTTTGCCCTCCTCCTTTGTAGTACTGGAGATTGAACCCAGGGACACTTTATCACTGAGCTACATCCTAATCCTTTATAAATATTTTTTTTTTTAAATTTTGAGACAGGATCTCATTAAGTTGCCCGTGATGGCCTTGAACTTGTAATCCTCCTGCCTCAGCCTCCCAAGTAGCTGGGATTATAGACAGGGGCCAACACACCCAGCTTATTCAGCCTATTTTTAAATTTCCATAATTGTCTCCAAAATGCCTTTATGAGTATTTGATTTGCTGGATTCAGATTACAAGCACATGTGTGCAGTGCATTGGGTTTGTCTCTTAAGCCGTTTTCATTGTACAAACTTCTCCATTTTCTAATGCTGTTGATTGATTGGATAAACTGTTTTTGGTCCTGTATTGTGTTTCATATTCTGGAACTCACAGATCTTACCTGCAGTTCAGATCTCTCCTGTTCTGGTCAGTATTGTTACAACTATAATCTAAAAGATTGACTGTGTAATTTAAAGGAAAGAAGATTTATTTTTTTACAGTTTCAGGTTCAGTCCATGTGAGGCTGGGGATCGCGAATCTCAAGGCATGGCAGCAGGAAGTGGAGAGAGGGAGAGCACATGGTCTGTAGTCCTCACATCATGGAGGTTGGAAGCAAGAGAGAGAGAGCAGGGGGAGGAGGAAACCTATATAATCCCCAAGGCCCCACTCCTGGGGACCCACCTTCTCCAGCCACACCCTAACAGCCTAGGCCTCCACCCAGATAACCACTGCTGTGATTACAACCCTCATGACTCAATTACATTAACTCCAAACACCACTTTGTGAGCTTTTCAAGGGACCATTCTTTATCTAACCATAACATCTCCATTGAACTTAAGACTTTTTATACTCCTGCTTCCTTGACATTTTCCCTTCCTTTATAAGTTCCAAACAAAGCTTATTTTATTTTCTCTGTGTGTGGTACTGGGGATTGAATCCAGGGGCATCCCAGCTCTGAGCTACACCCCAGCCCTATTTTATTTTTATTTTGAAGCAGGGTCTTGCTAGGTTGATGAGAGACTCACTACTTGCTGAGGCTGCCCTTGAACCTGCAATCCTCCTGTCTTAGTCTCCCAAGTACTGGGATTACAGGCATGTTCCACCTTGATTTTTTAACCTTCTCTCAAAAGCACATATTGAAATCCCCAATTAGAAAATGGAAGATCCAGCTGGGCGTGATGGCGCATGCTTGTAATCCCAGTACTTTGAGAGGAGGAGACTGGAGGATCCGGGTTCGCGGCCAACCTCAGTGCACGCATGCGCGCGCGATCTCTCTCCTCTCTCCTCTCTCTCTCTATCTCTCTCTCTCTCTCTCTCTCTACCTAGTCAGGCCCTCCGCAACTTCGTGAGACCCGGTTTCAAAATAAAGCATAAAAAAATAGGGCCGGGGGTGTAGCGCGGAGGTAGAACGCCCCTGGGCTCAATCCCCGGTACCGCAAAAAAAAAAAAAAAAAGGAAAATGGAAAATCCATCTTTCCAGTCTTTCAAATATCTTGATTTCATCCTTGACTTCTCTATTTTACCCAAACCCTACATATTTTCCTTCAATGAAACTTGCTACTGTCCTCAAATCTATGCAGAATTTGATCATTTCATACCTTTTCCATTGCTACCTATCTTAATCAGGCCACCACCATATCACTCCTGGATTGCTGTAATAACCCCAACTAGTCTCTGTTCTTCTCCTGAGCTTTGATTCTCAACATAAAGAATCATTTGATAGAATGTAAATATGATCAAGTCACCCCTCTGCTCAACGCCCTCTTTTGCCTTCCATCTTACTCAGCACAAAAGGGCTCTTACTATGAACCTTTCATTATCTGGCCTCCTATTAACTCTCTGACTCTCTCTCTCTATATATGTATATACATATATATACATATATTTACATATTTACATATTTACATATTTACATATGTATATATGTAAATACATACACATATATAAATATACAAATATATATATAAATACATATGCTTTTCATTTATTTTTGGGTATGCTTCTCATTTATTTTTTTTTTCTTGAGCCACATTGCTTTTCCTGCTGCTTTTTAAACATACCGGCATGCTTACATGTGAATATGTTATTTCCTATATCTGAAATGTTATTTCTCAGCTCCTATATTGGTGATCCTCACTAAAATATCAACCCCTTTAGCATTTCATGTCTCCCTTATCTCTCTATAACTTACGTTATTGTTTCTTCGACTAGATTGTGTCATGAGAGTGAGATATTTATTTCCGTTTTATTCATTATTATGTCCCCAAGTATTAGGAACAGAGCAATATATACAGGAGATACTCAATAAATAGTTGTCTAGTAAGTAAGAAAAGACTATCATCAACATCATCATCAGTCATCATCATCACCATCATGATTGTCAATATTCTACGCTCATGAAAATTTTCCTTTGATTTCTACCTATTTGGGGCCTGTCGGATCCATTATTTATATCATTTTTTTCATTTTTCATTTTACATTTTATATTTTGCAGAAAAAGGTTGACTGAGATTCTTAAGAGATGCCATGTCCTCAGTTTTTTCCACCCCACTTGTCATCGGGTAGTGGTTCTATGGCAGTAACTCTAATTACCTCACTAGAAAATTATTTCTTTGGTTTGCAGAATTTCTTCTGTTTCTGGTTCTCCAGGCACAGAGACATCAAGAAAACAAAGCTAATTAGACACTTCTGAGTATAGAAAATTGCCTAAAGAAATCAAGCTGGAGAATTACCATTTTACCCTGAAGGTTGGTAGAGTTAGATTGTGAAAGAAGTGTTTCAAAGATGCCCTGGTAGAAAATGAAGCTAATCAAGCCATCACTGAAAGGCAATTCAGCTATGAAATGGCTGGTCTGCCCATCTGTCTGGAGTAAAGGCTGCTCACTTTGTGCTGAGGATTTTCAACTTTCTTGAAGAGAGAACCAGCTCTGTCTTAACACCAAGGATTTTCTTCTGCTAGCAGTGCTAGGCTTCCAATTTGGCAAGGGCCAAATAAATGGGAATAATATGTTATAATACATGTAGAGTAGTGGTTCTCAATCAGGGATGATTTTATCTCCGAAAGGAAATTTGGCAATGTTTGAAGACGTTTTTGGTTGCCACAGCTTGGGGAATTATTCTGTCCCCTCAATCCTTTCTGGAGACCCTAGGAGAGAATACGTTTCCTTGCCTTTTCCAGATTCTAAAGGCATTTTACATTCCTTGGTGTGTGACTTATTTTCTTCCATCTCCAGACGCAGCGATGGTGAGTCTAGCCTTTTCCCATGACATTATTTTGACCTCTGCTTCAAGTTTCTCTTTTCCATTCTTAAGGACCCTTGAGATTACATTGAGCCACCTAGGTAATCCAGAAACAGTTCCTTATCTCAAAATCAGCTAATCAGCAAACAATATCACCTCTGTCCTCAATTCCCCTTTGACATGTAACTTAACATATTCATAGGTTTTGTTTATTAGGACATGGGCATCTTTGTGGTAGCCATTATTTTGCATACCACACTGATCAGAACTTTTTTGAGCCTGGTATAAAAAACTTGATTCCCAGCCAGGTGTGATGGCACATGCATGTAATCCCAGGATTTTGGAGGCTAAGACAAGAGGACCAAAGGTTTGAAGCCAGCTTGAGCAACTTGGTGAGGCCCTCAGCAACTGAGCGAGACCCTGATTCAAACTAAAAAAAATAAAACAGGACCTGGGATGTAGCTCTGAGGTAGAACGCCCCTGGATTCAATCCCCAGTACCACATACACACACACGATTCCCATTGCTGGATTCCTCCAATTTTATTTATTTAGTGAAAATACCTGATAGTTCCCATTTATAAAACAAACAAAATAATTCATTATAGATAAAATATTGACATTTAAACCAAGAAGTATTTCATTGGGAACATTCATTAAAAATACAAATCAAAGAAAAATATTATTCCAACATGGAATTTGTTCTAAAGTCAACTTTCAGGACAATATCTACCTAGAAAATTGAGTAACATTTCAACTTGCTTTTTTTCCCCTTTTCTGACTACTTCATCTATTTTCCCATGTATCTATTTCTTTGTTACAATAATAATAATAATAATGGATGAGTACCAAGTTCAATTCTAAGTGTTTTAACACATTTAAGCTTAGACAGTCCTTTGAAGGAGGTGTCATTCCTTTTTACAGCTGAGAGAAATAAGGTTTAGTTATCATGATTTGTCTGCCCTTTTTAAGAGGCAGAGTGTGGATTTGAACTGAAATAAGAGAGCCTTAGAGGGGTAAGTAACTTTCCCTGGGAAACCCAGAAAGACAGTAGTAGAGACAGATGTGGAATCTAGGAGTCTCAAGCCCAATCCAGACATTTTTTTCCCACTAATTAGGCAAGGGAATGAAAGTTATGCTGATTAAGCTCCTTTCTTTCTTAAAGAGCCTCCCCTGCCTGGGAGAATCCTTCTTCCTAAATAAATAGTGTGGGAACAGTTAATTTCCAGTGGGAATGTGTACTGTGTTCTTCATTTGGAAGGAGCATCCAATTCCAGAAATATGTTTGCCAGCAATAAATTCCCTTTAACCAGAAAAGTTACAGAGGATTACCCTAAGTACCTGCAGAGGCTAAATTACAAGTCAGAAGAACCATCCATTAGGTTCACTGGTAATTGGATCCAAAGTGCTGACCTGAAAAGATTCTGCCGCAATAATGCAATATTAATAAAGAACACATTTCTTGCCTTTATGCTTCTCAGAGGAAAGCCACTTTAAAAATTCTAGCCAAAGACAAATGCAAAGGTTCAGAATACTTGAGGTTCTAGTTATAGACTGGCTTTCTGATCTCGTGCTAAGAAGATGAATACAAATGGTACTGTTGGGACCAAAATATTGCTAAATGTGACACCATAAATCATCTCCATTAGTAAATGTAGTGTCGGGTGTTCATACATTTCAGACTGCTTTAAACTCAAACTCCATTATTTCATGATGTGCCTAAATGAATACCAGTGGTTGGTTCAGGAGTCAAAGCAGCTCATCTTTACTGGCCCAACTCCCAGGGGATCTGTATTGGTCAGGGTTCACTAGACTAACAGAATTCACAGAATGAGTATATGGAAAAAGGGATTTATCAGATTAGCTTACAATGTAGTCCCGAGTTCCGACTGCACGTGGAGAGTCAGAGGAACCAGTAGCTGGTCGAGCGGTCTAAGAGCTCTTGGGAGAAACGATGGTGAAGTTCGAAGGGCTGGAGGCCGACGATCTCAGACGAGAGCAGAAGATCAAGAAGCTCTTCAGAGAAACGGCGAAGTTGGAGGCCGACGATCTCAGACGAGAGCAGATGCATTTTCTTTGGAAAGAGTCGCGCTCTACGCGGCTTTCTCCTTCTTTTATCTAAGTCCTGCACCTATCAGAACCCTGCTGCCTACATTTAGGGCAGGACTTTCTGTTTAATCTGCTGTTACACACCCAAAGTCACATATCTTGGGTGTGTCATGATCCGGTCAAGTTGACAAATTAAATTAACTATCACAGGATCCTAGAGGCTGGACTCGCAGTTTCAGCCTGCATTACCCTACCTGTTTCTCTAATTGCTGAACTGACCAGATCCTTTCTCTTTCACAGAAAGCTCATTTTTATCTCCCCCCATTTGAGGTTGTGAGGATAGGATGAAACTGTGCACGTGCTCTGCACTCGTTGTGCTGCCCAAGCAGAGGCTAGATGTCCATCTCCTTTCCGAAAGCACAATGGCAGCATGACCTTTTGACTCCAAAAGTCTGTTCTTTCTTTAAAGGCTCTGATTTACAAAACCAAGTTTCCTTGCCTTCATGTTTAAAGGTTGAGATCTATCATGAAATCTTCACGATAAACAGCTTCAGGGGTGTGTAAATCCCTAGAAAAGGCATGGAAAATTTTATGTGCTTATGGGAGTAAATGTACATTTTTCAAGCAGAAGAATTCAGAATTCAGAATTCATCAGCCTCTCAAAAAGGAAGAAAGGAAGAAGAGAAGGAAGAAAGAAAAGAAAAGGGAAGAAATGAAGGAAGAAAGATCTTTATGAATTTTAGTAGTTTTCAAAAACACCTGGCAAGCCTGATTAAGGCTCTTCCCCTCCTAAAATTGAAATGCTAATTCTAAATTCACTGATGGGGCATTTTGCTTTGACACACACTGATGAGTACGGAACTTTGACTCATGTCAGAGATGATTTGGAACACGATTAGATATAAATAGATACATGAATAAATAAACAGAATAACAATGAATAGATAAATTAGGTGTCTGAGATGGGCAATTAAACGGGAAACACTCTCCAATTCACAAAGTACTGTAGAGGAACAGGGCTGCCCATTGTAGACAAGCCTGTGTCTGCATGTACTGGTGTCACAGAGGCCATGCATGGTGTGGTGAGAGAGAGAGATTGGAGAAGTGACTCGTATTAAGCTAATAAAGTCTCTTATAAGCCATGTTAGGAAGATTGAACTTTATTTTATAGGCAAGGCATAGACAGAAATTATTTTAAGGAGAAAGATAATATGATCTGATATTTGCTTAGGAAGACCTGTCTGGCTATATTATGGCAAATTGGAGACCAGATGGTTTGTTCTTTGCATTTCCAGCTGCCATACTCGCCTGGTTTCCTCTCAATACCAGGAAACTCCTCCTTGGACTTCTTTTGTCCATCTTACTTCTTATTTGGGAGATCTTATTCCATCCATCATAGATTTTTTTTTAGGTTTTATATTTCATTTACATGCTGACAATTCCAAATGTTTATCACCAGAGGGACTTCTTTGGATTCTTGAAACAACTTACAGACTTCACATTAGCTATTCTTAGGTATGGAATGTTTGATTCCAATAACTTCATGTAGTTTATTCTCTTTTTTTAATGTGATTTTATTGGTGTATTATAGTCTCACCTCATAATGTAAATCATGTTGACAGTGACATACATGCACACAGTACTTGGTGCCTCCTCCCCCCATGCAAATCAAAACTACTCTGAGATTCTAACCCCAATCAGAATGTCAATCATCAAGAAGTCAAATAACAGTAAATGTTGGCGAGGATGTGGGGAAATAGGAACTCTTCCACACTGTTGGTGGGATTGCAAACTATTTCAGGCACTGTGGAGATCAGTGTGAAGATTCCTTAGAAGGTTGGGAATGGATCCACCAAGTGATCCGGCTGTACCACTCCTGGGTATCTTTCCAAGGGGGTTGAAACCAAAGAACTACAGTAATATATGCATGCCCATGTTCATAGCAGCACAATTCACAGTGGCCAAATTGTGGACGCAACCTAGGTGTCCATCAACAGATGAATGGATTACAAAATTATGGGAAATACACACAATGGAATTCTACTCAGCAATTAAGAAGAGCAAAATTATGTCATTTGCAAGAAAATGGAAGGACCTGGAGAACATTATGTTAAGTGAGATTAGCCAGTCACTGAAAGTGAAGGTTCATATGTTTTCTCTAATATGCACAAGCTAGGGAGTAATTGGGATACAAGAGGGACTCCAGATAATGGAGGAGAAACCTCAGTGAAGCCAAGGAGGTGGTCTAAGGGAAGGGGAAGGGGAAGAGTGAGGTTCATTAGTTTCTTCTCTTATATCTTTAAAATCTTTGTTTAAATTTTACCTTTTCAGTGAGGCTTTCTCTGATCTTTGAGTCTAAAATGCAAACCTCCTCTTTATTTCTTCCTCCATGTTTTCCCTGCTTTTATTTTTATACATAAAATTAGTTACCTTCTGACATAATATATGGTCTCTTTATATGGTTTGTTTTCTCCCTTCCCAAACTATAGTGTAAACTCCTGGAGGTTAGTATTTTTAAAATTATTTTACTCACATATTTTAATGGCTGGAAGACACACACACACACACACACACACACACACACGTTTAATGATACTGAATTGTATTTACTCATGAAAAATCTTCAACAAAATGAACAGAAAATAAAAGTGCAGTAACTATAAATTATTGGGGGTTTCAGTGTGCCAAGAAAGAAGCCAGCCCCTAGGGATGCTAGAATAAATAAGCCACCATCCTTGCTGTGAAGATTTTAGTCTGTCTCTGGGTCTATGTTTATGTTCCTTCCAATAACAAATAGTAAAATAGATGCTTAAAATTTTTTTGACTAAATCATACCCCAAATACGCCTGTACTATTTTTTGAATTGCACTACACATAAGGAAACCTAGAAACTGAGATATTGTACAGGTTTTATACATAGCAGAACATGAGTCGTAAGGGTGTGTATGTGTATGTGTGTGTGTAAATATGTTTAAAATTTCTACATTAAGTGAAGTTTTAAAAAGAAGTTAAATTTACTCTCACTCTTTTGGTATATTTGAATTGTGGTTAAACACCAGAAAGAAAAGGTTTAACTCTAGCTTTGCAACTATGTGAAGCAGGGTAGATAACTCAACCTTTCTGAGCTTCAGCTTCCTGATATGTAAAATTGAAATTTACTAAATACATGGGCTTTTTTGAGGAGCCGTATAATAAGGACAAAGTACAGGAATATCTGTAAAGTCCTTATAGTGACCAGTGCCTAGTGAGATTTCAGTTTGATAGCATTCAACTGATATCAGATGTGTACTATTAACTATTTGACGGTGTCTTAGTATTGATTATACAGTGACATAGAGTGAGCATACTCCCTGAATGTATTACCATTCTCATAAACCTTGGAATTGTATCTTTCCCTTTCATTCCCACTTTGGCAACTGGGTCCAACTTAAGAAATTCAGCTTAGCAAATCTGCTGTGCCACCCTGCTATGGAAATAAACTCAATATGATTTGAGCCCTGTCTACAGTCACATTCGCTTGGCTGAGAATCACATCATAGTGGGGCACAGTAGGGGACCTGGGTCTTTAATATGGCGTCAATATTGTGAGATTCTTTGAAAAGAACATGAGAGCTATTTATATGAAATGGATTTAGTTCCTTGACAAACTCTCCCACTTTTTCCAATCTTGTGAATGTAAAAAGAGAATATCTAGGAGCCAATACATTCTGCAGCAAGGGTCTCGTTATGGTGAGGAATTAGGGTGGACTGACTTGAGGAAATGGAGCTCTGGTCTCCTCTGGGATTCCTGCCAAGCTTGCCTCAGTGCACTGATTAACTGACATGCTGAGCAGAGGAACCAAGGTGGCTAAAACAAACACATCAAAGGCTTTCTGACAAGAAAATAAAATATCAGATTTTAATACTCATCACTCAAGGGAGACCTTCAAGATCATATGTCTTCAGTTTGAGACAATCAGCTTAGGTTCCCTTAACTGTATCCCAACCTGGATTATCCTCCTTCACCTCCTTCCTAAAAGAAAATATTGACAGTACATATATCTGACAGAGGACCTGCATCTAGAAGTCGTGCAAAGCTCTTACAACTCAATAATGTGTCCAAACAACCCAATTTAAAAAAATAAAAAGGATTTCAACAGATACATCACAATAGAAGATATATAAATGGCCACTAAGCACACAGAGAGATGCTTGCTGTCTTTAATTATCAGGGGAATGCAACTTAAAACCACAATGATATATCATTACATACCATTAGAGTAGCTAAATGATAGTGATACTAAATCATACGAAATGATATCAAGAGAACATGAAGATATGGAGTAACTAGTACTGGGGAAAATTTAGAATGGTATAATCATTTTGGAAAACAATTTGATGTTTCTTATAAAGGTAAATATGTACTTATCCTATAAGTGAGCAATTCTAATACTTGACTTTACATAAGAGACATGTAAACATGTTTCTATTCAAGGACTTGTGTAAAAATGATCATAGCAGTTTTATTCATAATATCTACAAACTGAGAACAATTCAACTGTTGAGTGAAAATGAATACACAAATTATTATATACTCATATAATGAAATATTAATAGTATAAAAGAATAATTGCTGATATTTTAAACAACATGAATACCTCTCATAAACATTATAGTGAATGAAAGAAGCCAGAGACAACAGATCATATATTATACCATTCCATTTATATTAACCTCTAGATAACAAAATCAATTCTACAGAGATAGAAGCAGATCAGACGTTGACTTGGATGGGAAGCAGGTTGTATGTTGTCTGGGAAGGGACACAGGGAACATTGTAGGGAACAGGAGCATTCTATATTACTACATCAATAATATGGTTGCATTTTATTGTGTTCAAATGATAACTCAATAAAGATTTAAACAATAAATAAATGAATTATCTAGTATGGCATAAAGCAATGGATAGAATAGAAAGAAGACAAAGTATATCACAGGAGTCCTGAGAATGGACAGTCAGTTAGCAACAATAAATAGGGTAGGTAAAGTTGTCCTTAATGACAAAGTAAACTTTGAATAAAGACATAAAATACCCGAATAAGTTAGCTTTATGGAAATTTGGGGCATGCATGGCCCTGATAGAAGAGATAGCTGATGTAAACGCTTAAGGAAGAAATATGCCTAGTGTGTTTGAAGGACAGCAAGAAATCCATAGTGATAGTTACATGAAATCAGTTAATAAAACATACATGTAGAAATCCGACGATGTAAAGTCTTTCTAGCCATTGTAAAGACTTCTGGGTGATTTTATTTTTCTCTTTTAAAAATAGGAAGCCATTAGAAGATTTTAAGCATAGGAGTTGACATATATTTACAGTATAATTCTAGCTGCTATGTTGAAAATAGACTATGTGAAACAAGAATAAAAGCAAGAAGATGAGTTAGGAAATCATCAAAATAATTTAGGTGGGAAATTCTGATAGTTTTTTAACTTGAGAGGTAGCAGTAACAATACTGAGAAATACCATTTCCTGGATATATTTTGAAGGTGGAGTCAATAGGATTTTCTGTGGATTGGAATTTAGATATGGAAAAGAAAAATGAATCAAGATTCATTCAGCGTTTAGGTTGGATCAACTGTAGACAACTGAGAGATGGAAGGCTATGTATAGAGTAAGTTTGAAAGCCTGACCAGGGACTCAGTTTGGCATACATTTATTTGTATTTTTCCAGTTATATAATTATTTGTAGTTGTTGAATACTTATATACAGTAAGTAAGGAGTTTAACACAGAGATCTGGGTCAGAAGTATGATTTGAGGAGTCATAAAGTGATGTGATATGATAAGAATCACGAAGGGAAATAGTATATAAAGGACAAAGGGAAGGGAATGAAAGGGAAGAGAAGGGGAGGTATGGAGAAGAAAAGAAAGGAGAACTGAAAAATCAATCCTGGATCCTGGACATTAAGATAATAAAGAAAAGAAGGGTTTTCTCCAGGAACTGAAAAGAAGTGACCAATGAAATACAAAGTAAATCAAAAGAGTGTGGTTTCCTCAATACCAAAAAAGAAAATGTATCAACACATGAAGAATGATCAAATATATTTCATGCTTTTATTTATTTATTTATTTTTTTTTTTGCGGTACCGGGGATTGAACCCAGGGGCATTCTACCTCCGCGCTACACCCCCAGCCCTATTTTTTTATACTTTATTTTGAAACCAGGTCTCACGAAGTTGTGGAGGGCCTCACTAAGTAGAGAGAGAGAGAGAGACAGGGAGAGAGAGAGAGAGAGCATGAGCGAGCTGAGGCTGGCCGCGAACCCGGATCCTCTGGTCTCCACCTCCCAAAGTACTGAGATTACAAGCGTGCGCCACCACGCCCGGCCCCATGCTTTTATTTTTTTTAATTGTGGTTCTAGGGATTGAACCCAGGGTAATTCTACCTCTGAGCTACACTCCCAGCCCTTTTTAAGATTTTTTTTTTTTTTATCTTGAAACAAGGTCTCAGTAAGTTGCTGAGGGCCTCACTAAGTTGCTGACACTGGCCTTGAATCTGTGCTGTCGCAGCCTCCCAAGTACTAGGATTACAGGCATGTGCTACCACGCCCGGCTTATTACATGATTTTGATAAATAAGATGAGAACACTATGGTCCTTTGTAGTGAAGACTGTGTAGATGATATTGACCTTGAGTGGTAGGGTTAAAAGCACAGTGAGAGTGCATGTAAATGGAAATCAAAGATAAATTGGAAGCAAAATTAGTAAAGATACCTCTTTAGGAGTCTTTTGAATCCATGAGTAGCAAGGATGAGTGATTGTTTTTGTTTGCAACATAATAGGAACAACAAAATGCTTCTATGCTGATGGGGAAAATGAAATAGGAATGAAATAGGAGAAAAAGGGATAGTTTCTGGCCCCATGTCCATGATTAGATGAGAATCTAGTACACAGTGGGGGACTGGCTTTAGAAAGTAACCTGGAGAGTTCACCTGTCTTATCAAGTAGGAGGGTAGATTATGGGGGTGTGGAGGCAACTAAACAGGTAGGAAATTTATTCCACCAAATCATTATAAGGATTTGCAAGACTTTGAAATCATTTAACTACTTGGGGTCTTTTAAAGTGCCATGCAAATTTTGGTATTTTTTTCTATTTCTGCGAAAAAAATACCATTGAAATTTTGATAGAGATTGCTTAGATCTATAAATTGCTTTGTACAGTGTGGGCATTTTAAAAATAGTAATTATTTGAATCTGAGTATGGACTGACTATCTTCTCACTTATTAACTTTTTCTTAATTTCTCCCATCAGTGTTATATAATTTTGAGGGTACAGATCTTTCACTTTTTTGGTTAAATTTGTTCCCAAGCATTTTATTGTTTTTGATGCTATTATAAATTCTTAATTTCTTTTTCAGATAATTTATTATTAGAGTATAAAATGCATCCTTTGTATAGAATGTGATTTTTGTATGTTGATTTGAACAAAGGCAAAGCTACAGACATTAGGCTTCTTGGTTTCAAACTATATTACAGAGGTATAGTAATACAAACAATTTGATGCTGGCATAAAAATAGACACATTGACCAATAGAACAAAACAGAGAGCCCAGAAATAAACCCATACATAAAAGGTTAACTAATCTTTGACAAAGGTCAAGAATACATAATGAGTAAAGAATAGTCTCTTCAGGAAGTGGTATTAATAAAGCTGTATATCCACATACAAAGAAATGAATTAAATAGGGTCCTTACCTTAAACCATACACAAAAAATTAATGCAAAGTGGACTAAAGACATATATAAGTCTCCAGACTATAAAACTCTTAGAAAACACACACACACACACACACACACACACACACACAGAAAAACCTCTTTAACATTGGTGTTGGCAATGACTTTAGGAGATCAGGGAAAAACTTGCAAACCATACGACTGTCAAAGAGGTAATTTCCAAAATGTATGAGGAATTCATGTAACTCAACAGCATAAATACAAAATCAAATAAACAAACAAAATGAAACAAATTAACAGCATTTTAGAAATGGGCAAAAGATTCAAATTGACATTTCCAAAGGAAGACACAAATGGCAAACAGGTACTGAAAATCCTTGACTTACAATCATTCAACATAATAATGGCACAAAAACTATACACATTCAGTGGAAACTATACTTAAAATTTAAGTGTTGATCTTTTCCTAGGCCAGTGATACATGGTAAGATATTCTCTTGCTTGTTAGAAATGCAGAACTTGCCGGGCGTGGTGGCGCACGCTTGTAATCCCAGTACTTTGGGAGGCGGAGACTGGAGGATCCGGGTTCGCGGCCATCCTCAGCTCTCTCTCCCTGTCTCTCCCTGTCTCTCTCAAAAAAAAAAAAAAAAGAAATGCAGAACTTCAGGCTCCATTGATGAGTCAGAATCTGCACTTTCACAAAGTCACTGGGGAACGTGTGCATTAAAGTTTGAGAAGCATCACCCTGAGAGTTATTGGACTCACTCTCAGGGAATTTAGTTTTTCAAATTCTTAACTCCCTGCAGGCTAGATTCAGTCATGTTTAGTTCAACTGCAGAGACTTTTAAAACAATTTTAAATGAAAACATTTTTAAAACCATGGTGCTTCACACAAAAATCCAGGATTCTGACTTTTCTTTAAGGTTCCGCATATTTGGCAATGGTGACTTTGATGAGCAGCTGCTCCTTTTATGCAGGGCACACCTCTCTAGGTCAGCACACACTCCTCCCTCTCACACACAGTCCGCGGTCATACGCCCTACCCATTTCACTTATTCTTACTTCTCAGGACCCTGTGAGCAATTTTTGCTTTTTCTCCCAGGGCTTCAGATCTGAACTCTGGCTCTTCTCTCACCAGCAATTTCCATGGCAGAATAAATCATTTAACATATCTATGTTGTATTTTCTCATTTACAAAAAGAGGAGGGGGAGCCGGACTGGTGGCGCACGCTTGTAATCCTAGTACTTGGGAGGCTGAGACAGGAGGATCGCAGGTTTCCAGCCAGCCTCAGCTACTTAGTGAGGCCCTCTGCAACTTCATGAGAGCCTGTTTCTAAATAAAAAATAAAAATAGGGCTGGGGGTGGAGCTTGGAGGTAGAATGCCTCCAGGGTTCAATCCCCAGTACCACACACATACAAAAAGAGGAGGGGAATTTGGGGAGTCTTTAAGGGCTTTCCTGCTCTCTATCCTGTAGTTCTAAGTTAGTTTACATTCAGAGGGTGATATGTTTCAAGATCTCTCATGAGGACAGGAAAGTGGTCTATTTTAAAACATGACCAGGTGACTGCTCAACTGAAAATATACAGACTGAAAGTTGGAAACCAAAGCAAGCAAGGCAATCAGGACTCGTGCTTGCACTGTGGATCTGCAAGGAGCCCAAGAGGGAGAAAGAGCAATTAAGGAAGGAGAGAAGTTGTTGAGTTAGGCCGAATATCAGTAAGGTTTTCCTAATAGCCAAGTCATTAAACTGGCTTGCTTTCCCAAGAGAAGTGGCGGAAAGTTATTTAAGATAGGACGGAACAAAGCATTTCAATAACCCACTGTAAACAAAATTCTCACTTAAATCAGGGCTATTGACCCAAGGGTAGGTCGTTTCTTTCCCTTCATTTTGAAAGTTGATTTAGATTTCTATTGAATAAATAACGAGAAAGATCGCATGCTAGATGGGGGCTTGGAGACAGACACATCCCTGCTATGCTCACAAGCATTCTCCAGGCCTATTAGTTTAATGCACATGGTCAAGGTATCTCAGAAATGGTGATCAAGTTTACACTGGCCATCTGGGTTAAATAAGAATATGTAAAGCATGACTTTAGATATATTATTTTGCACTTTGTCATGAGTGTGAAGCTTCAGGCTGTCACCCCATTTGCTCTACAAAATTTGGAGGTATTTTTGCTTTCCTCCTTATCTGCTGTACATCTTTGTTTTGGGGAGGTATTTTGGGATAATAGTGCTTGTTATTCAATTATTTAAGACAGAGTGTTTGCTGACAACTCAATATTCTATTTTTTCTTCCCTTTGAGTAAGAAAGTGCAAAATGGGCAAAGGAAAATAACTGGCTTGGCTTCGGGAAGGAGCAGGAAAAAAAAACTAATAGGCTAAAAGTAAGCAAAATAATAATAATAATAATATAATAATAATAATAATGCCCCCCTTTCATCAGTCAAGGTGTTAAGGGTGGCCCAGGAAAAAAATTAGGAAAAATACTTTGAAGTGCAGCATTCAATATCCACTCTCTTAGGGTATTAACATAATGGCAGCATGTAGCCGTTGGAATCGCTCATTGCCATAAAG
Organism: Glis glis; assembly: GCA_004027185.1. NCBI lineage: Eukaryota > Metazoa > Chordata > Mammalia > Rodentia > Gliridae > Glis > Glis glis. Next base: position 78,728 of record PVJS01001551.1, read on the forward strand.
GGCAAGTTTGATTAGAGTCATACAAGAATGCAAACTGATTACATTTATAATGATCTGTTAGCCAAAACTGTACCACATTCATTCACTGAACAAACATCTACTATGCGTCAGAGTTATTCTCCTAAAAATTGCAAGGCTGACAAGGTTGTTTTCTATAAGCTCACGTTCCCCCTTTCTGAGGCAGCCTCCCCTTCCCCAGTTTAGCATCTCCTCCTTCTGCTTTGTGTGCTGCCCTCCTCACCTGACACTCATGGAAGTCATCTGATACATGTGCTAAGGATTAAACAAATTCCACCTTGTGGATATAGACTAAAACTTGTGGAAACTGACTACAACAAGGACATGAATCATTAATAGGAAACACAGTGAGAGAACTTAACCATTTGGAGTTTTCTCCTTTATGAAAAGGTTGTCACAGAGTAAGTTCAGGGAATTTACAGAAAAGAAGACTCAAGCCACCAAATAGCATAAGAAAAGCATACTTCACAAGTCATTGGGAAAGCACAAAACTAAATAACAGAATTCAAATTTAAACTATTACATTGGAGAAAGCACTGTCAAGTATTTAAGGAGTTGTGAGGAAATAAGTCCTCTCATGTGTTCATGAAACTACAGATTGGTTCAGGCACTTTGAGGGTTATTTGGTCACATCTATTAAAATATTAAATGCTTCTTGCATATGACTAACAATTTCACATTCCCGAATGTGCCCTGGAGACACTACTGGGTGTTTAATAAAGGACAGGTTCAAGTACTGTTTATATTAGCAAAACATTGGAAGCATTCTAAATCCATCAGTAAAAGAATAGTTCATTTTGATTTGTCTATGGAGTCCCCCAATTTAAAAAATATTGTCCACTAATCTAAATCTGTACAAGTAAACAAGTAAACAGGCCTACAAAAAGCCAATCACCATTCAGATTAAACAAAACATGGTCAGAGGCAAAATTCATTTCAAGAGCCCCCAAAGCACAACTTCTGGTTCAATAAGTATTCAGCTTTTTATGCTCTTAAATCCAAAATGTGTCTTTGGAAAGTGAATAATGATAATTTTAACAAATATACTTTTTGAGTATCGCTAGGTAATTAATTACCATGTCTGACATTTTACGTATACTTTTTATTGTCCTTGTAACACCATGGAAGATGGGTACTTCCTTGACTTTTACAGGTGAGATTGAGAATTTCCATCCACAGGGAACAGCTTTCCTTGTCACTGGTCTAATCTTGAAAGTAGGTCTCAGCCATGGTGGGACTGATTTATATTTCCAGAGATCTGGGTTTGGAAGTTTTAAAAGCTTTACATGTGAGAAAATCCAAAAAACTGTACCAAAGAAAAGGACTTAAGGGAAATGGGTAGAAGAGTACAGTTAACATAGAGATGTATTTTATGTCTTTTGTGTTAACATGATAAACGACAAAAACAAAACATAGTTAAAGCTGACTAAGATGATTTGAATGTGCTTGTTCTCCCTCCCTCGCTCTCAAAATCTTATTGTACTATACCCACTCTTCTTTTTATCATCATGATATGAAATGATATAGTGCCTATGTGATAAGACGAAGTGAGGTTCAATGCTTTTTGGTGCAAAATGTTGCTGCCAATCAGAGTACATTTTATATCCATGTCTTCTGCCTGCAAATCAAATACCTTTTCCTCTTAACTAAGCTCTTATCATGCACTGTGGCCATAACTTTTGCAGACTGAGGTGCAACAGCAAAACCAACATGAATTTCTTTTTCCTTCTTCACAATTTCATGGTAGATTTGTTCTTACAAATCTTAGAAAACTCAGCATACGATATTTTACTTTCCTTATATTGAGAACTTACCTTTTCATTGGAAGGAAGCACATTGCCTTCCCCTTGGCATATAGGAACTACCAGCAGCACTACTCTTGTGCTTTGGGTCCGTTATTAAGTAAAATAAGAGTGATTTGAACACAAGCACCGCAATACCACAACAGCTGTTCTGATAATTGAGACAGCAATTAAGAAACTAAGGAGCAGGTAGCATATACAGTATGAGTATGCTGGACAATGAGATGATTCTTGTCTCTGGCAGGATGGAGCAGGGTGATCTGAGATTTCATTATGCTACTCAGAATGGTAAATTTAAACTTTACAATTAAAACTCATGAATTGTTTGTTTCTAGAATTTTCCACTTAATGTTTTTGGACCATGGTTAACTCTGGGTAACTGAATCCCTGAAAACAAAACTGTGGATAAAATAGAAACTACTGTATTTTCACATTGTCTCTAATCTTTCAATGACCAAATATAACCCATCTTTTAAAACTCTTTCAATCAAGACTTGTTCCTTTGCAAGTGACAGAGGGTCTAACTCAAATGGGCTTAGGTATAAACATATTTATTGTCTCAATAATGAAAAAGTTTGGTGATATTTAGGCAAAGTAGGAGCTAGGTGCTCAACAGTGTCTTCAGTTGTTGCTCTCTGATTTCTCTTTTATTATCTCCATTTTTAAGCTGGATCTCTATATGAGGCCACAAAATAAAGGCCAAATGCAGGACTACTTAATATCCAGTGAAAGAGACTACTTTTCTCAAATAGTTTCACCAAAGGGCCAGAATTTTCTTTTGTTTGAACAAGTTCATATCACTTAATTTTCTTCGAACTCATCGCTATGAGTCTCAAATGGGCTGGTCTGAATCAGATGTCATTCCACTAAAACCACAAACACTAAAAGTAGGACCAATAGTTCTTCCAGAAGAAAACTTACCAGGTGGAAATGGAGGCTTTCTAGGCTAGTCCAACAGATCTCCACTACAGATGTTTACTCCATTGATGAACAATGCTCAAGACATCCACCCAACACACAGAATATCTTGGTTGTTCTTCTTTTGAAGCATGTAGCTTTTTTTAACTTCACGTTACAATTAACTGTAGCTCAATCACAGCAAAATCGGATTTGTCTTTTCCCTCAAGCTCTACTTTCAGTCCTCATTAAGTATGCCAGGTATGTTTGGAATAGGCAAGAGCCGACTGGACCTTTTAAGTTCCTCAGTCTTCCTGGGCCCAGATTTTTGCATCCTCTCTGACAACAATCATGCCAATTTCTATTCAAACATTGGTTTATTTACTTGAAAGATATTATTTTCAAAAAATAACAAATTACAACATGACAACACTAGCAACTCAACCTGCTAATATTTATTGAGTGCTTCCCATGTGCCAGGCAGGATGTTTAGTACCTTTTAGACCATGTTTCTTTCTCTCTCCCATACTATGGTTCTGAGAAGACTTAGATCATGGAAAGTAACCAAAACACAGTCCTAGTTCTTTCAAGAATATTTATTGTAATTGCGACCAAGACGAGTTCTTTATTCATTAACACTCCATACAATTATAGTATTTACAGATTCTCTATTCGTTAATACTCCATGCAAACTTCATATAACATTTGATATTTTAGTGCAGAGAGAGGGATCAGTACAATCTGGAAAACAGGTTGGGCAGTCCATTCACTACGGAGCTCACTTGACTGTATTGCGGTCTCAGGTCTGGGTCAGTTGTGAGTCTGGTCCGGGTCTTCAGGCCTGACCTTCACCAGTGCTACACCAGAACCAAAGGTGAGGATTGCCAGACTGGCTGGGTCACTGTTCAGCCTCATTATCGGAGGTTGGCATAGCAAGGTGACAAGGTCCTTTGACAGAAGAAACTATGGGTTTTCAGTCTCAGGTGCTGACAATTATAGTCCTCAGGTTGCTAGGGACTTGATGTGGTTGTCAAGGTGCTCCTGGTTGGCTGGGTGGTAAGCATTGCACCTACACATTGCCTGACATGCCTGGGATTTGCACCTTGTGCCTGGTGTCTGTGTGTTGTCCCTGATACCCTGGGTGTGTTGTGCCATGCCTCTGTGCACTGCGAGAGTTGTGCTCATGCACCATGCGTCAGTTATACCCAGGTGTGCTTTGGGAGTGAAGTCCCCTTTTGGTTTTAATGGAGCCCTTGAAAAAATGTGTGTTCCATACAACTGCCTACAATACAAAATTGTCTGTTTTTTATTTTAATGTAGCCATATTGGCATTCTTACTGTCTCCAAGATATCTAAAGCCTTTCACTTACCACTTTTTAACTTATCTTGGGTATTTGTCCCCCCCCCAGAATATAAATTCATGAGAGGAGGAATTTCATCTGTCTTGTTACTTGTATCTTGTTACTTGTATATGTTTAGTGCTTAGCTGCCAATGCTTTAATTGCTTTAAAAATGCATCTCATTTAACTGGCAGAACAATTCTATGAGGTATATATTATTAATTATCTTAATTCTATAGATAACAAGAGCAACGCCTGAAAAGCTAAGTGCTTGGCAAAAGTCACCCTGCTAGTGGCAAAGCCGCTCTGTGAGCTGAGAAGTCCTAACTTTGCTGCTCGGCAGAAAGCTGGGCGTCTCAGCTTCTACCCGGGCTTTGTGAGAAGTGTTTAGTGCAGAGGCATGAACAAAGCACTCATGGCCAATCACTCATGAGCTTACAGTCTATAAGTGGCTAGAATCCAACAAGTATTCAAACAAATAACTACACAATGACAAATTACTGCATAATAGGAACAAAAAATACAGACTATTAGGAGGAACCCATAAAACCAAGATTTAATTTATGGGGGAACTAGGGATTTAGATTTAAGGATGAGTACGTTTTAGCCCAGGGAATGGGAGTAGGAAGGGAGCCTGCAGACAGAAGGAAGGACACTGTCAGGTCCTTAACCCAGTGCCAGCCAGGAGAGGGGAACTAGAGTCAAAAGAGTGTGACTGTGACTCTCTTCACCCTTGAAATGATTATGTGAAAGGAAAAATAGGTGTCAGGAGGTATATGAGGTATGATATTGTTCTAAAGGCATTTCAAATGTTTAAAGATCAAATGGGCCATAAATAGCTGTGAAAATATAGAAATAAAAGATTAATTAGTTTGATTTGTAGCTTTCTAGTGAAATTTTCTACCCTAAAATTTGAGAATGGACACTCTTTTAAGAACCCATCAAATATTTATAAAACATTGACCTTCCATTTTTCCAGAAGCATAGTTTGAGATGAGGTATGCTTAAACTTTAATACTAGTTACTCCATATTGCCACCCTGAGCACTGCAAGGCCATAAGCTTCACTAGGAATGTTTGGCTTAAGCCAGGGTCACTGTGAACTTTGCTAACACTGCATAATGCTTAATGTTGGCTTCTGTATCTGCCATTTTACTTATGCAGTTGTAGAAAATCAAAGCATTGTCTATTGTAAGGTAAACATGTATTGTTTGGTCCTAAATGGTCTGTGTTCCATCATTCTAAAATTATGTGAACTTGAACTTTTGATCCTGTGAAACTGTACTTTTTCCAATATAAGCAACCATCAATAGAGCCTAGGGGCTGCACTCTTCAGGCGTGTAGCCCCAGCTGGTAGGTAAAATAAAGACCTCAAAATTTGGAGGATTTTTGCAGTCTGGTGTGTTTCTGTGGTTTACCTCACAACATTCGGAGGCCCCAGCGAGATTTCATTTTTTTTCCAGTGACCCAGGTGAGGGGAGGGGCCCGGTGGGCTCCGGCCTGGTGGTTGTGCCTACAGCACGGTTCTAGGGTAGGCTCCCCCTGAGGCATTCCAGGGCTGAGACTGCAGGTGGACCCAATAGGCTGTTGAGCTGCTGGGGGTCCCAAGAGAAGGAGGTCTTTTGTTTTCCTCTGGAGGACATGTAAGGCCAGGAGAACGCTCCAGGGTAGGACAATCTGGGGAGGCCAGAAGTGGCTGTCAATCCAGTGTCCAGGGGGGAAGGTTAAAAATGAGATTCACTCCCCCACTAAAGGTTACAGGTGTGTGAATGACGAGTGGCCACAAACCATTTGTCTGTCTGTATGGATATCAGTATGAAGAGTGTGTAGACTGATGATTTATCTCTGTCCTGGAGTGAATGAAGTGAGAGTCAGCTCAGTCAGTCCTCTGGCTGAGTTTGAGTCTGTGGTCTCACTGCTGGAGTCCTTAAGACTCCAAGGAAGGCTATAAGATCTGAGTGGGCAGACCTTGGTAAGACTTGCAAAAGCTGTTGCTCCACAGAGACATATGATCTAGGGTGGTACTGAAACATAGAAAGTAAGTTGCAAGCCACGTTAGCTGGGCCACTACGGTTAAGTCTCCACTGGCCAGGTCTGCAAGTGTTAGTTGTTTGTCTTTTGGTCTTTGTATATCTGTCCTCAATGTCAACTGCCTGATGTTCTAATCCGTGGTTTCTTAGCATTTATTTCTTGCTGGTTTTTGTTTTTTCTCTGGGTTTGGAGGCTACTAGTCCAAGGGACTGGAGTTTGGGAGAACGTATCCTCCTAAGTTTCACTTTCATTGCCATCTGTATCTTCTTTTTAGGTATTTTCTGTGGTTTGTCATGATGGGGGGGCAGTAGTGCAAAGACCCCCCTGGGGTGTATGCTTAAAAATTTCAAGGATAGGTACGCTGAAGGTGCAAATTACAGGGTCTGTCTTTCTTCAGGGTGGCTCCGAACCTTATGTGAATTAGAGTGGCCTGCCTTCAATGTTGGGTGGCCATCAGGGGGTTCACTGAACAAGGAAAACATGACATCTGCATGGCTAGTTGTGACTAGAAGCCCTGGCCACCCATCTACTAAAATGTTTTTGGTTTCTTTACTCCTTATTTCTAAATGTTTTATTTATGCATATGTGTGTAATATTCCTGTCTGGATATTAGGAAAATGTTACAGAAGTTAGAGGGTTTTGGGGGCTGAATAGGTCTCAGCTGTTGGAAATTGTTCAGAAAGTGTTTAACAACAGGGACACCTTAGAGGACAAACAGAACAAGAAACTGACCAAGATAGTGATAGCAGCAATCAGGGAAAGGAGACCAGGAGGCAGAAGGAGAGAGGAGAGGAGAAGACATTGGAGGTCGAGAAACCCCCAGGATAAAGAAAGGACAGAGTTCCGAAGCACAAAGAGAATCAGGGGCAAAGACCCAGTCGCAGGCATAAGAGGTGAGCAAGGCAGGGGCGCCCATGCTGGGGGAAGGAGTGCCACGCAGGAAGCCGCAGGCACAGCCCCAGGCCCCCACGGAGGACCAGGGGCCCCCAGGGGACTCCGCGCCCCTCCTGGCCAACCCCCTGGCCCTGGAGCAGCGCACTGAGAGCCAGCCACTGCTCCTGCACAATAGGCCCAGCATGCATCCCGCACCCACCTACGAAACCTGCTCCACAGCCTGAGCCCACCCAGGGCTAAGAGGCTAGCAATCTCAAGCAGATGAAGTGCTGTACACTGATGGGAGCTGTTTTGTCCAGGATGGTACCAGGTACGCGGGGGCAACAGTGGTTACTGAAAGGGGAACTATATGGGCTCAGTCTCTCAACTGAGAAACATCAGCCCAAAAGGCCAAGCTTATAGCCCTAACCCAGGCACTTCACTGGGGAAGGAAAAAGCTGTTGCAATATGCACTGAGGACCGGTATGCTTTTACTACTGCCTATTGCAAGGGGCCCTGTACAAGGAGAAGGGACTCCCTATACTAGCTGGTAAGGAGATCAAAAACAAAGAGGAAATCTTGGCATTACTGGAGGCCATCTGGCTCCCAAGGAAGGTGGCCATTATGCACACTCAGAGACACCAGAAAGGGGACTCCCTTGAAGCCAGGGGCAACAGAGCTGCTGATAAGGCAGCATGAGAGGTGGCCCTAGAACCACTGGGGCCTCTCACCATGGTGGTTATGACCCCTGAGCCAGAGCTGCCCCAACGACCTGTATACACCAGGAAGAAGTATGAGCTCAAAAAGAGAGTGCAATGCAGGAAAATACAGGATGGTGGGTGTTACCAGATGGAAGATGTGTCCTCCCTGAAGTCCTGGGGAGGCAAGTGATGACTCAGCTCCATCAAAGCACCCACCAGGGAACAACAAAGCTCAGTGAACTTCTTAGGCCCAAATACTACATCTCCCACCTAGACCAAATTGTGAAGAAACTGGTATCCAGATGCCACGTATGTGCACAGACAAACCCTAAAGGGGGCAAGAGGCCCCTGGAGGGAGTTCGGGCCCATGAAAGCACTCCAGGAGAACATTGGGAATTGGACTTTACTGAAATCAGACTGACAGTCCTGGGCTATAAGTATTTATTAGTATTTGTAGATACTTTTCTGGTTGGATAGAAGCATTCCCTACCTGGGCTGAGGCTGTTTTAATAGTGGCTAAGAAGTTGAGGCAGGAGTTAGTCCCCAGGTTTGGATTACCCCTATCTTTGGGGTCCAACAATGGCCCGGTCTTTATGGCCCAAATCTCCCAAAATTTGGCAAACGCTTTAAATATTAATTGGAAGTTACATTGTGCATATACACCTCAAAGCTCAGGACAAGTAGAAAAAAATGAATAGAACCCTAAAGGAGACCCTAACCAAATTGGTTTCTAAAACAGGCAAAAGTTGGGCCAGCCTCCTCCCCCTTGCCCTATTTAAGATGTACTACATACCGAGAAGGTTTTACACCATATAAGATCATGTTTGAAAGGCCACCTCCGATACTCCCCAAACTGAGGAGTGTCCAGGAGGCAAAAACTAGCCATTTTTAACTAGCCATTCCCTTCTCAAGTTATTGCAGGCACTCCAGAAGACCCAGAGGGAAATCCATCAATCTGTTAGAGACTCAGCTTCCATAGCTGTCGGGGAATCAGCTCACCTGTTCCAATCTAGTGATCTAGTATGGGTTAAAGGGATACCCACTCAGATGCTGGAGCTGACGTGGAAATGCCCCTACTCCATGGTCCTCACCACTCCGACTACTGTGAAAGTCACTGGGATTCCTTCCTCGATTCATCACGCTCAACTAAAGAAGGCTCCAGAACACGAGGACAAATGGACAATCACTCAGACCACCAATGCACTAAAGATAAGATTCAAATGGTTTACTTCGTAAAAAGCTTGTTATGCTTGTTGTTATGTATGGTAGATATTGCCTAGGAAATTAAAATGCCCCAGGAATAAATATGGGAAATAAAAAAAAAAACAGGAGATGGAAAAATAATTCAACAAGTAATCACAAGTAACCTGCCTATATCTAAAATAGATTTTTTTTCCCTTATGGACCTGCCTATATCTAAAATAGATTTTTTTTCCCTTATGGACCTGCCTATATCTAAAATAGATTTTTTTTTCCCTTATGGACCTAGGTGTCTGGAAAGAAGAGAGTGTCTGGTTGGGGTACAAAAGAAGGGGATAAAGAATATTGTTTCAAATGTAAACTAAAAAAGGAAATATGGAGATCCTCTGGTCTCAGCCTCCCAAGTACTGGGATTACAAGTGTGTGCCCCCACGCCTGGCTAGATTTATTATTTTTAAAACAAGGTGGAAAAGCATGTTGCTTTTACACTAATAAATCAGGTATTACCAGAGAAAGCTTGGCTTCAGTCAGAAATAACCTTAAAGAAAGTGATGCCACCAAAATTCCGATAACTGGTATCAATCACTGTTCTCCTGGTCTCTAGTGGTTAGCTATCTTAACCACTGCTTTGACAGGCCCGCTTATCCTTCTACTTATAGCTTTAGCTGTAGAACCTTATTTAATAAATTGCCTTACTAAATATATATGCCAAAGATTTAATTTTGTTAAGTTACTAGTGATCAAGAAACAATATGATCCTTTTCTCTAAGATGAGTCAACGATTTGACTCATAGTGCTAAGAACCAGTGGGGAATGAGATGAGGTATGCTTAAACTTTAACATTAGTTACTCCATATTGCCACCCTAAGCACTACAAGACCATAAACTCCACGAGGAATGTTTGACTTAAGCCAGGGTTGCGTGAATTTTGCTAATGCTGCATAATGCTTAACATTGACTTCTTTATCCCTGCCACTTTGCTTATGCAGATGTAGAAAATCAAAGCATTGTCTATTGTAAGGTAAACATGTATTGTTTGGTTTTAAATGGTCTTGTTCTATCATCCTAAAATTATGTGAACTTGAACTTTTGATCCTGTGAAACTACTTTTTCCTATATAAGTGGCTGTCAATAGAGCCTAGGGGCTGCACTCTTTAGGCATGTAGACCCTGCCGGTTGATAAAATAAAGACCTCAAGATTGGATTTTTTGAGTCTGGTGTGTCTCTGTGTGTTACCCAGCAACAGTTTGAATCTATAAATCAAGAATCAGAAAAATCAATGTTATGGTGTTCTCCATGACCAATGCTATAATGATACTAATTAATAACATCAGCATACACAAATCAATTGGAAATTAGAAAAATAATAGCTAACATTTATTGCATATTTACTACATACTTGCAGTGCTGCTGAGATTTTTGTCTTAATTAGCTAATTTAATCCTCACAAAATATTTACTATTATTGCCATTTTAGAGATAAAAAACCTCAAGACAAGAGAGATTATTTAAGATGCATCCAATTACACAGCTAGTAACCTATATATGTGAGATTTAAACCAAGAAGTCTGATTACAGTGTGTGTGTGTGTGTGTGTGTGTGTGTGTATGTTTAACCACTGCTATTCTGCCTACCTAAATTTTGGAAAAGAATTTCAGAAAAGGAATCAAAGGCTATTTAGTATTTAGAGGAGAAAATAATAATATAGAAAGACAAGAGGAATTAGGAGCAAAACATATGGATATTTTTGAAGGATTGTAATAGGTACATGTTTGTCTATTTATGTATATGTTTGAAAGTTCCATGATATGCAGTTATAAATAAAAATAACAGAAACTAATTAAAATAATCTCTTGTAGTTCCGAAAGTACATCTGCCAAAACCGTGTTGCTTATTGCTCCCTCCCCCTTATCCAGATACATATATCCAAACATCTTTTGTAAATCGCAACCCTTTGCAAAATATTTACTATTATCTCATATACTATTGTATTTAATTCAGATAACAACACAATGCAATAAAAATTTTTACTTCATTTCACAAATGAGGAAAAGGGGGTTTGTAATGTTTCAGTAACTTGCCCAAGAGCCTCATTAGGAAATGGAAAAGACAAAATTTGAGTCTAAATCTTTATTCTGAAGTCCTTACTCTGTACACTAATCCATCTTTGTGTACTTACACATTTTTTGATGGCAAGACACTTTTCTAACCATCTTTTCAAAAATTACCAGAGAATCTAATGTAGCACCTGTCATAAAGAAGCATTCGACGGTAACTTTATGACAAGAATGAGGGAGAGGAGAAATGAGGATGAGAAAGCAGTGTCATTATCTTTACATGGATAGCATCAGTGGAATTTAATATCATTTCCAAGATAAACTACTAATTGACTTGTTCAAGATTGAATGGTTATTTCTGATGAGTTTAAAACTGCAGGCCAGTTATTTCAAATTTTATGAAATTCTCTGACAGTACCCATTTCCTTCATTGAGCTCACCTGATGGAAGCAAGATGTGGCTTGCCATAATGGAAAACTCTAAGATTCAAGTTTGTGGGTTTGGCAATTTTCATTGATGGCCTCCTTCACTCTGAAAAAGTTCTGATTATCCACCCATTTGTCCTCCTTAGTTTTGAGTCATTTGAAAAACATAATTTAGAGTTTATCTCTGATTTTGTCCAAGTAACTGATAAAAATTCCATTTAGAAAGACCACTCAGGAATAGTCTTGGAATCATTCTTCTAAAGGAGTTTAAAAAAAAAGTGGCAATTCATATTCCCTCTTACCTAAAACCAGAGCATGAATGACTTTTCAAAATATTTTTACTGATTTTTCCAATAAACCATGTTGACAAAATTCCTATCCTCTGCAAGTTTAGAAAAGCAACTTAAAACTTAAACAGTTAATAATACATGATTTATTCACCGTGAATCTCCATGGGTACCACATGGGTACCACTTTCTTTTCTGCATGTGCACAAGCCTAGCTGTAACTAAACTACTCATGACTTTTTTCTTCATGATCATAATCAAGTTTACTTGTTTTTAGTTTTGAAATCAATTTTTACAAAAACTGGAACATTTACCTACATTAAGTTTCTGATGATTTCTCTTTTGCAATATTTCTCATGCATTCTAAAACATATTTCTCTGTTTGTGAAAGTTAAAAGAAAACAAACTATTTACTGAAATGGAATCCATTTTTCCTTTCAACCCTCTCATGCTATCGTCTTATGATTATCATGAGGGTTGGCTAAAGCCACTTGTTTGCTTTAAATCTCAAAGATATATGCCTCGAGTGTCTCCTTCATCACATGGTAAATGTCATCAAAATATCTTCATTTATCTCATCTTGACACATTTCTCCCTTTTAAGATATAGCCTGCAAATATGTGCTTAAACTTTTGCTGTGATGTGGGCAAAGAACACTCTGACCTTTAAAATATGTACTAGCATTTAAGTGACGTTAAGATATTTAAAATGCTCTCTTGTTCATTACTAATGTAGAAAGAATTATATCACCCCAGTTATACGTCCTCTATTAATTCTACTTAAATATTAGAACATTGGCAACCATTCTCATATATACCTTTCATTTAGTTTATCATAATTTGAAATTCCTACAAATGTAAAATAAGTATTGAAATATATAAAATCATAGCTCATCAAAGTAATAGAAGACTATGCAGAATTAAAGAATGATGAGATTTCTTTTTATAATGACTTTTACAAATCTCTAGGTAATTTTATTGAGTTAAATTGAATAACTGGAAGAAGAGTAAACCTCTTCTGCAAATATGTAAATACATACATACGCATATATGAATGTAAATGTGTATTTACATTCCTATACAAGTATGTGTGAATATACATTTAAATAAAAAATAAAATCCAGATATTGGAGGGTTTTATTCTTGGAGGAATATTCTCATCTTCTACCATAACATTTTTATACTTCATAAGTAATTTGGTGGTGTTGATACCACAGAAATGGTTTCTTCAATAATAGAAAAAGTCCTTCAGTAATAATGATGCTAATGAAAATCAGCAACTATAATAGTTCATGGAACTACTAATATGTGCTAAACGCTGTGTACATTATCACATTCAATCTTAAGCACATTATTTTAGGGAAGGCATTATTATCCATATTTTATATATAGGGTATAGCTGAAATTCAAATCGCTTTCTCTTCGATATCTAACCCATGCCACACCTTTACTATCTTCTTAAATAATGTCCATAATGAAGTTAACAAGTGAAAAACCAAGAATGATTCTCTGGAATTCAAGCCCATAAATTTCTTGCACTTCTGGATAAATTCAGTAAAGCCACCAAATAGCCAGAATGCTGAATAGAAATGAGAGTTACTATTTTTCAGTAGCCTTCAGGTCTGTTTCTCTTCAGGTTGGCAGAGCATCATATGTATCTAGGGCATCCCATGCTCTTTCTAGAGCCCCGGGGATGCTGTGCTGGACCCCACTGCCACACTCTCAGGTTAGACCATCCGTTGACTTTCACTCTCATTGGGGAAAAGCACGACATCTCTGTGTAAGTCTTCTGGGACTCTGCTCCATTTTCTGTAACTGGCTGGGAGTCTCTAAAGAAGAGATTTAATTTCAGCAGCTCAGTTATTATGAGTCTTATCTTTGACTGCCATTTCCAAGCTGCAATATTTGTGTGGAGAGTGCCAAGTTTAAAAGGAAACTAAGCAAGCATGAGGAAACTCAGAGCTCATGATGCATACCAGGTCAGTTTGTACATCTCTCAAATATAAGAAAATGTGAATGAGTAATAGCTAATCAACCACCTTTAGAACACAGCTGCCCCATATTGGTGTATCTAAATATCTCATATTTCTATAGTAGGTCTTTTCATCTCTCACTTTGCTTAGCATACAGAATCACCCGGTTGGGTCTACAGCAATACCCCTCTGAAGATATCTGATCCCAGAAGCTAAGCGACACTGGGCCTGGTTAATACTTGGATGGGAGAATCACCAGGTTGGGGAGATGAGAAGTCAGTTCTACAGAGTGGCAACATGAGTCACAAACTGCCTGAAAATATTCAAGAGTGTGTTGCAATGTTAATTGCACCATGACTGAGAGTAGTATTCTTTTGCCAATATGTTGCATATAGCAAAGAGAGTATCTTCTCATAGGGTAATTCTGTCTCTGTAGAAATGAATGCAGAGCAATCCAAAGAGAATCCCCTGTACATTTCTCCTCTGAAAACTGCATTACCATTCCTTTTTATCTTCTGAATGCTGTCGGTAAAGAGAGAAATGAGAAGTTTGGTATCGCATAATGTTTAACGGAATTTTAAGGTCCTGTCATTGGTTACTTTTGTTTTATCTTTCTGAAATATTTAGTAATTTTATTCCCAACTTAGTATGTCATGTGCAGGCAGAGTCTGCATCAATTAGCCAGTTTAGATTAAAACCTAATTTCTTTGTAACTTTCCTTTGGTGATTTAGTTAACTATATACCAAGGGTAATGGGTTAAAATAGAAACGGGTTTATAAATTATTTAACTGGCTTAGTTAGAAGTATATTGAGTCATAAAAAGATTCACTTGGGAAGTTTGTAGAATACCTGCTTACAAAGGCTTCATTTCTTTGTACATTCAAATTTTTCTTTCCTTCCTTCCTTCCTTCCTTCTTTTCTTCCTTCCTTCCTTCCTTCCTTCCTTCCTTCCTTCCTTCCTTCCATCTCCTTTCTCCCTTCCTTCTTGTTTTTGAGACAGAGATTCCCAGGCTGCTGTACTGGGCACAAGTGATCTTTCCACCTTAGCCTCCCCAGTAGCTCGTACTGCAGGCATGCGCCAACATTCCCAGCTATTCATCATTGCTTTAAAGTAGCTTAGATTTTCTTTTTCTTTTTTAACAATCACTCACATGTACTATCATAACTGCTTCTGTGGGGCATTGCTGTTCCATTGATCCAAAAAACATTACAGGGTTTCAGGTTTTGTGCTGAAAAACACAGGACAATTCTAAGCATTCTCCTAAGCAAGACATTTGCACATTGATGATTTCTGAAATGTAAACAACAGTGATAAAACAGTCTAGCTGACAATGAGACTTTGATTTTGAAGAGGAACTATTGTTGAAGTTTCTAGCTTTGTGCTTAGTCAGACTGTTTTTAAAAAAGAAAACTGCCTATGTAGGAAATTATAAGATATTCTGCACTTCTCAGGAGATAATCCTATAAAGGCAAGTGTGTTTTCTTTTTCTGAAAACTACTCAGAGTGGAACTAAGTAGTGCAAATTATGTGGCTTTTGGATATCAATTGGTATAGTAAAGTGCTGTGGAGTTGGTGCTAAGATATGAGAGAAGCATTTAAACTGGTATGCCTGCCAATTTATTACTTAAATTCTCCCCAGATTGAGGTCCAAAAAATAGTACAGTTCTGCATTCACAAGAAAAAAATCCAGCTTGAACTCTAGGATGCAAAAGACCTTCACTCAAACTGGGTGTGGTGTCACACACCTGTAATCCCAGTACTTGGGAGGCCAAGAAAGGAGGATTACAGGTTGGAGGTTAGCCTCAGCATCTTAGTGAGGCCTTTTGCAACTTAGACCTGTTTCAAAAACAATGGCTAGAAGTGTAGCTTGGAGGTAGAATGCCCCTGGGTTCAATCCCCAATTTCCCCCGCGCACACACACACACATGACCTTCAATAATGGCCCAGTGGAAAGGGCATGAGCTCAATCATTATGATTTGTTGTTTGTTTGATTGTCTAGACTTAAGAAATATGGTGCAAATTAAAATCAAGTCGTCTGTAAATTACATTGTAAATAGCACAAACAATTGAGGAAATATTCTCCTAGTACTTGAAACTTATCATCTTATACAACAAAGACAATGCATAAGTCATTGGTAGAGTTGTAAAGTTAAAAAAATAGGCCTTTACTGGTTCATCTACATCTTTCATATTACTTCCTAATATAAGTGAAAGTATCAACTAATATTTATGCCTGAACTACACTGAGAGAGACAGTCATTGAACATCTACTTCATGGCCAACGCTGGTTTAAAGAAGCACACTTGCAGGAAATCAAAGCCACACAATTTGGGAAATCTCTTAAAAATATTTTTCCATATTTTATGAATTGTATACAATAAATATCTAGCACTTTTTGTTAAAGGATTTTTAATTTTTAAAAGAGATTGCATATAAGTGTAGCAGGAAAAGTTAAGGTTTGACCTCTGAGAAGGTGTGTGTTTGTGTATGTGCACAAGTGCAGTGTGTGGGTATGAATAGGAGAGTACAAAAAAGCGTAAATGTATGTGTGTCTTTACACACGTGTGTCATCCCTAAAGAAAGGGAGGACAGTAAAACTCCATGTCCCTGAATGCTCCCTTTTAAGTTCCTTTTAAGGAACAATAAGAGCAGATCTGGGCTGGAAAGTCCAGATATGTATTATCCTGAAGGACCCTGGGTTGCTCTTATGCATGCTGGGAACTAGAGCAAGTTTGTGTTACATGTAGAGAGCTATTTTCTTGCATGGACATCAGGACAGTTGCTCCTTGGGATGCTGTTCATACAAGCAAGCTAATGCTGATGATGTCACTGCTTCTGCAGTCTAAAAGATACACCCCCTTTTTGAGTGGGGACAGATGCAGAACTGAGGGCACTGTGGAAAGGATACATGACACTTATCCAGTCACCCGACACTGAACAAAATGCCAGGAGGAAGAGGAGGTGCTGCTTGACAAAGCACCATGAGGAATGGAGGTGTTACTGGTTCAGACTGTCTCTACTGACCTCTTCTTGGAGCAGTCACTAATCTCTTGTGAGCTTTCTCCAATATGTCTCATATGCTGTTTCCAGGTACTTTGGCCACAAGCTACACCACTGCCCCGGCACAACTAGGCTGTGAACATGACAACGTGTGTGCACAGGTGTTCAGAATTGTATTTTTGATAGCTTCAATACAAAGACTTTTTTTTGAACCTGGAAAATTAACCATTTAGGTGTATAATTTTTTCCCAAATCGGAGATTTTCTCCCTCTCTCCCTTCCTTCCTTTCTTTCTTTTACTGGGGATTGAACCCACATGTAGCACTGAGAATGATGTTGGTATAATCTCATATATACACATTGTTTATGACAGTAATTCCATAGATTCACTTCTTTCTTACCCTTCCCCTTCCCTTGTACCCCTTCCCTTGCACCACTGAGGGTTCTCCATTGTCATTGGAGTCCCTTTTGTGTCCCCACTACTCCCTAAGTTGTGCATATTAATGAAAA